>JADRCD010224819.1:53843-66925 GCA_019843815.1 Montemys delectorum | reverse complement strand
ATATGTAGCAGAGGATGACCTTATTGGACATCAATGAAAGGAGAGTCCCTTGTTCCTGTGAAGACTGTATGCCCCAATGTAGGGGAATACTAGGGCCAGGAAGTGGGAGAGGTTGGGTTGGTGAGCAGGGAGAGAGGGGAGGAAATAGGGGTTTTTTTGGAGGGGAAACCAGGAAAGGGGAGAACATTTTAAATGAAAATAAAGAACATATCTAATAAAAAAAAGAAAAAATATAATTTTGATATTTTAAAAAAGATTTTAAAATGTTATGAATATTCAATCCAGTTATTAAATTGTAGAAAATTGTTTTAAAAATGTAGATAAAGATTTGTAAGTTCTACATCTTTTACTTTTCTGTAACTAACATTTGAAAAAATTGAAAAAGAGTTTAGGATCTGTCTAGCAGGCACAGCACTAGTTCATGCTAGACTCTACAGAGCTCTTTAACTCTAGAGAAATATAAAATTATTTTGATAGCATGGATTCTGCTTATATTCGTGGAACCTTCCATTTTATAGAGAGCACTGGTGCCAGCAGATGTCATGAAGTAGCCACACTAGGTGTCAATGGAAGTCACTTTAATCACTCTTACTGCAGTGTATGTGAGTGGAGGGTCTTTCCACTGCATAGGAGACACAGCCCAGTGCCCTTTTATACCATGCACTTAGCTTCCTTGGCTTTCCACTAAGTAATCTTTCCACACTGTTCCTTCCCAAGTGGCTCACAGTGTTCTTCCTAAAATTTGCTGTCTTTTCCCCACCCACATCTAGGACAAATATCTTCCTAGCCTACTGCTGTACTTTGCTCCTGCCTACAGCATCTCACTCATTCCTCCCACCTGCTTGCCTAATTCCACCCTTCATTTTGAACATTTCAGTTTCCACCTACCTGCAGGAAGATTTGAAGATTCCCTTAGAGAACCCTAGATACTCATATATAAATAGAGGAGATTTTCCTGGGGGTAAAATCTCTACTAAAACAGAAGTTTGTTTTTTCTACTCAAGGCCATGCATGGTATACTACACATACTTTTCTAAAGACAGATCATGGAAGATATTTCCTGATGATGTTTTATACACATATAAAAAATTACCCCTTCATGTCTAATGATAGTTCCAATACCCTGTTTTTAGTGCTAGGCTTCATGTTACAGATTTTTCTGTGGATGTCTTATGAGCCAGCAGCACAGAAAAATCTCTTGTTTTTACTCAGCAATATGTCATTGTTCAATATATATATGAACAACAATATGAACTAACCAATACCCTCAGAGCTCCCAGGGACTAAACCACCAACCAATGAGTACACATGGTGGGACTCATGGCTCGAGCTGCATGTGTAGCAGAGGATGACCTTGTTGGACATCAATGGAAGGAGAGGCCCTTGATCCTGTGAAGATTCTATGCCCCAGTGTAGGGGAATACCAGGGCCAGGAAGTGGAAGAGAGTGGGTTGGTGAGCAAGGGGAGGGAATAGGGTTTTTTTTTTTTTTTTGGAGGGGAAACTAGGAAAGGGGATATTATTTGAAATGTAAATAAAGAAACTATCTAATAAAAAATAAATTTAAAAAAAAAAGAGTAAAACTATGAGGAACCAAATACAAATCAGTGTTTTTATTTGTTTTGTTTTATTTTTGGTTTTTGTTTTATGTTATTTTTTTCCATTCTTCTTTCTGTATTAATGACTGGTGGTCCACAGAAGACATGCTCTGGAGCCGTGGTGGGGGAGCACACACATGTTGGATTTTTATTGTGGAGAACTTCAATTATCAATTCCTTTAAAGACCTATGAAGTTCAATTACACAAAGTTAGTTTTTCATCTTGATCTTGTATTTATATACACATCCTCTTCTGTATCAGCTGTTTAACTCCATGGTTTCTGTCTTGGACTCTAAGCATTGAAGAACTGAGGGAAAAGGCATTTAAATGCACAGTAATGTCCCCTTCATAGGTGACATTAGACACCTGTCTAATTTATATCAACAAATCCTTAAAAGATAAAAAGGAATTTATATGTAGGAAGTGAGAGACTGAAGACATTCTATTTTGTAAGACAAACTTCATAGACTCTTAAGCAGTTTACAACATTTGTGTTTTGCTAACTTATATGAGAAAAAAATCTATATTCAATTTTATAAAAATCTCTTAAATGTCACAATTTTTATTTTAAGTAAACTTCAATACTATCAGCACTATCTGTCTGTTTTTACAAATAGATCAGATATTTTTATAATTTATTATAGCTGCTAGAGATGCTGAAAGTTACCACTTACTTTCATCATTATTGAGCAAATTTCTCAATCTAGATCCAAATGTTATGGTTAAATGCACTAATAAAAAAAAAAAGCAGGTACATTACCATACTTTTAAATGTCATAAAACATCATCTTAGTATAATTTATTTCCTACAGAACTCTTTTATATTTTGTAAAATAAAAGACTAGGATGTTTAGAAAGAAAATAATGACAGGAGACAAAAATATGAATTTAAAATAGAATATGCATATTGTGTTCTGCAGTCAGGAAGGGACTCTGCAGGAAGTGATATTTGAACTGACAGGCAGAATGTGGAACAGTGAGTCATATGTAAACTAAGGAGGGTGACTCTGGAGCAAGGGGACAGGGAAGACAAAAGTCTTTAAGCAGGAAAGAAGTTACATGGACATTTATGGAAGGCTGGAAACCAAGGGGCATATCGGAGGGAGAACATTGCATTTGTTTCTAGCTATGCTCATCTAGGTAGACACAGTTACAGATACGGTGACTGGATAAGTCTTTATTAATAGTTTTTATCACAAGCATTTGACAAACCAGAAGAAGAGTGTGTACCAGAAAGGGGTCAATGATATTGATCACCATAGAAACAGAGCAATGTAAGAATCATGAATATTGTGAATGGAGATTTGAAGAGTCAGTGAGAGGATAGAAAAATTCCAAGTTTGTGGGTTTAGGTGAGGCATGAGAAATGCTGGAGATAAATAACAGGAAAGATACATAGGAACTTGCTTGTGGTACCAGCAAAGATGGAGATACAGAGAAGTGTATGACGTAAGATACTGATGAGTCAGCTCAGTGAGGTGACTTATTTTACTGCTAAATTACTTCCTTTACTGGGAATAAAATGTTCTCTATTATTCTTAATGCTTTTATTTGTCTTTAACACAGAAGATATTTTCTAAATATTAAAAACATAAAATGAAATGATGTCATCCATATTTCTAATATAATAATACCACCAGCTTTCTCAACGGTTAATTGTCTAAATTGAGAAGTAAAGATATAGTTAGTTCTTAAATATCAAAGTAAAATTCTAAATACTACCCCTTTCATTGTTGATAGGGATGTATATTGAGTTACTATTACAGTAGAATGGCATAATAAAAATTAAAATGATTAATATACAGTCTTTTCCCAGAGTTAAGAACACATAGGTTGAAGCCAATGTGACAATAAATGAGAAAAATGTCTTTTCTATAGGAAGGTTGAATGTTTACATAAAGCTTAGAGCATCTTATTGGACTACTTGTTTTCTTGATGTTTTCCTTCTTGTGCTCTTTATATGATTTTGATATTAATTCTCTAACAATTTTCCCCAGTCTCCCTATAAGACTGTTTCTTTGGCTTTAAAATTTCCTGGGGTCCCATGTGGCCTTATTTATTACCTAACTGTAATCTTATTTACAAGTGACCTAACTAGTATACTTTATAGTTTTTCTTCTAGCTCTTTCTGGTTTCACACTTCAAATAATGTTCTCAAAAGAAGATAAATGTCAATAAATAAATAGTTTCTAAAGTGTTGAACTTTACTAGTCATTAGTACAATACAAATTTAAATGACTCTGAGGTCTGATCTCTCATCAGAGTGGGTTACAAGAAGGAACCTTGCTTCTGTCTGTAAGCACATTATAGCACCAGTAATAGTGTCAGGCTTAGGAGCCTACCCTTGAGATGGATTTCAAGTTGGGCCAGTCACTGGGCCAACTTTCCCTCAGTCTGTTCTCCGTATTTGTACCTGCAGTTCTTTTGGACAGGAACAATTTTAGATCCGTGTTTGACTATGGGATGGCAACCCCATCCCTCCATTAGATGTCTTGTCTTTCTACTAGAGGTAGACTCTACAAGTTCCCTCTCCCCACTCTTGGGCATTTCATCTAAGATCTTGAGTGTCTCTCACCTCTTAGGTTTCTGGTACATTCTAGAGGGTTCCTCTCCTCCCACTCTCCTGTCCTCCAAGAGGCCCAACAAGCAGCTGACTGAGACAGGCACAGATACTTACACTGAGCCAATGGACTGAAGTTGGTGACCCCTGTGGTTTAATTAAGGAAAGGCTAGAAAAGCTGAGGAGGAGTGTGACCCTATTGGAAGACCAACAGTCTCAACTAACCCAGACCCCTGATATCACTCAGAAACTGAACCACCAATTAGGCAGTATACACTAGCTGGTCTGAGACCTCTGACACATATACAGCAGAGGACTTCCTGGTCTGGCATAAGTGAGAGAAGAAATTTGGGGCCCCATGGAGCAGGGAGGCCTGGTAGAGGAGAGGAAATAGAGCTATCCTCTTGTAGACAGGGAGGAGTAGTGATGTGGATCTGTGGACGGTAGACCAGGAGTGGGGTAAGAACTAAACTCTAAAAAAGTAAAAGTAATTAAAATAAGATACTCTCTTGATTAAGATTATTTTCTGTATGCCCATTCTGAAAGATAGTGTGTTATTGAAGCTGTAACAGGACTTGTGAAATCATGACAAACCAGTGATAAGTTACTTGTAATTAAAGAAAGATTGTCAGTATGGCAACTTCATGAAGACAAAGATGAATTGTCTTATGCTTAGAGTTGAACTTTCAAGTACTTTGGAATATAATAAATGCTTATATTTCCAAATATAAAAAAAAGTAGAAATTATGGGCAATGCTGGTAAAGATATCATGAAAGGGAGAATTTTCTTTGCTACTACTGGTGGTACAAACCAGAAAAGTCATATGAAAATCAATATGATGTTTTGTCAAAAGGCTATGAATACATCTACCATATGACTCAGCTATACCACTGTTGGGACAAAGGATTCTATGTTGTACTGCAGAGAAACATCATCATCCATGTTCAGTGGTACTCAAGTCACAACAGTCATGGAAAATTAGTAACCCTAGATATCAGTTAAATGATGAATAGATAATGTACCACACATGAAATTTCAATTTCAAATAAATTGGCAAAGTAAATAGAAAAAATATACTGGGTAATATAACCCACACCCAGAAAGGAAATGCCACATTATCTATCTCAAAGATGCATTCTACATTTGAATCTTCAGATTTCTGTGTTTCACATGTGTTCCTATAAACACCCTGAAACTATAGGAGACACTGAAAGGGATAGTTAGAGAAGGGTAGAACATGGTAATGTGGAAATAGAGGGAGAAGTAAGAGGATGGAGAGGTTTGAGAGGAAGAACATAGGGAATGATTGAAAATGACAATGTATTTGTCAAAGGGCCATATAGAAGTTCACAACATAAAATATATATAGAAAACTCAAAGGACTGAGAAACAAGAAGAAAAATGTTTAACATTTTAATATTCTTAGCCATTTGGGGCATGCAAATCAAAACTACTTTGAGATTTCAGCTTATAACTGTCCATATGGCCAAGTTCAACAGCAACAACAACAACAACAACAACAACAACAACAACAACAACAACTACTACTACTACTATTACTACTACTACTACTACTACTGCTACTGCTACTACTACTACTACAAAAGTGACAGCTCATGCTGGTGGATATGTAGAAAAAGGAGAACATTCTTCCATCACTGGTATAGGTGCAAACTCTTACAGTAAGGTGGGAATAATGGTGGCAGTTCTTCTGAAAGATAGGACTCAACCTGCCTTAATATCCAGCTATCCTATTATTGAGCATACACCAAAAGGATGCTTCATCCTACCACAGAAACACTTACTTAATCATCATTGCTGCTATATTCATAATATTTTAAATATGTAAAATATTCATAATAACCAGAAGTTATAAACAACTTTGATGTTTATTAACAGAAGAATGGATAAGGAAAATGAGGTACATTTACACAATCAAGACTTACTTAGCTGTTAAAACATGGCATCATGAAATGTTCAGGCAAATGGATGGAACAAGAAAAATATTCTGAGGAAAATAACCCAGACTTAGTAGGACAAATGTGACATCTATTTACTTATATGTGAATATTAGCTTTTAAATCAGTAACCAAGCTTAAACCCATAGAACCATAGAGGGTAGATACAGAGAGAGAGATTAGAACAGTGTTCTCAACCTTCCTTATGCTGTGACACTTTGATACACTTCTTTGGGTTGTAATGACACATACCCCCAACCATAAAATTATTTTTATTGCTACTTTATAACTGTAATTTTGCTGTTGTTACAAATCATAATGTGAATATCTGATATGCAGGATATCTGATATGAAACACATGTGAAAGGGTCTTTTGGACTCCAAAAGGGGTCATAACCCAAATCTTGAGAACCATTAGACAAGAGAGAAGCAATTGTTCTTGTTAGGAAAAGGAAATAGAATATATGTATATGAATGAATGGATGGTGCTGAAATGGAGGATCAATATGGGAGGGTAAAGGAAGAGGGATATGTAAGAAGGAATGAAGAGGGACACACAGCTAAAATTAAGGGGCAATTGAAATGTAGTATGGAAAACTAACACATTACAAACATTTATATATATGAAATCAATCTAAATGAAAGCACCAAATAATGGTCAACTAACTAGCCATCACCCATAACCAAATGAAAATTAGAGTATCAATATTGGGTTACATCTAATTGAGTTATTGGCTAATTGAGTAATGAGACTCCATGGGGATTCCCAAACAATGCAACGTTTTGCAGAGACAATAGATTTCTATCCACAAAATGACAGCAAGACTCCATTGGTGAAGGCAATACCTACACAACTCATTGAACATGGTGATGTTGAATTGGTGCCTACATAGAAGCTTCATTCCTATGTTGCAGTGTCTTTAGTACAAAAAGGTGCTCAAAATGCTATCAAAAGAGAAATATAAATGCCAAACTAGCCATAACCATTTATTGAAAATAGTGTAGTAGTACCTGCAAGATTTGCTAGGGGCAATGGCAGCATTAAGGTTGTAGAAATAACCAACCAATAACTGATTTGACTTAATGCTCATGTCATGAGATTGAACCAATACATGACATTGCTTGGATGACTGAGAACCTGAGAAGAGATAGTCCAGGTATCTTAGGTAAAACTAAATAATACTGGTCTAAAAAGAATGATTCCTAATGATATTCTGCTATACTCAAAGATTAGTGCCTAATTCAGCCATGATGAGAGAAGCTCTCTTCTGCAGCAAATTGAAACAAATTTAGAAAGACCCACAGACAGACATTATACAGAGAGTGAGAGCTGAAAGACCTTGAACTCTCAACCTTCAATGGAAAGTCTCCATCAAATCCCTCCACTCAGAACTCAGGGAACCCCATAAATAGGAGATGAAAATAGTGTAAGGGAAGAGGGGATAGAGGACACCAAGAAAACAGAGCCCTCTAAATCAACATAAGCAAAGCTCATATGAACGGACAGAGTCTGATGTACCATGTGCTGTGCCTGCATGGGTCTGCGCTTATATTCTGGCTGCCAGTTTAGTGAGGGTTTGGTGGGGATTCCTTAGTGTATGAACAAGTAAGTCTTATACTTTTTCTTGGATGCTTTTCCTTTCCTTTGTCTTGTCCAACTTTGATATGATACTTTGTTTTATCTTATTATATTTTACTTCATTATATTTTTTTTAAAAAATGAAGGAATATAAACCTAACCACTATGGTAAATGTTAACAACTGAACTATCACTTATACCTACTGGGAGAGGAAAAATAATTTTTCTCAAATGGAGTGATGCTGGGTAAATCAACCACCTCAGGGCAGGCCTCATGTTCAGGATTATCTGATGGGTATAACGAATTCTGTGGTTGTTGTTGTTGTTGTTGTGTGTGTGTATTCAAATGCTTTTATTTAGTTACATTTTGGTTTATGCTCTTTTCTTTTTTGGATGGATTTTAATTTTGTTTTCTTGGTTCTGGTATTGGATTTATGTTTTTATTTTGAGAAATAAAGTTAGCTATATAAGAAGGGAGAAAAAAGAAAATTGTGCAAGTTTACACAGAAATAAATCAGAATTAGGAGGAAAATATCCTGATAGAATATATGGTGCTATTACTAGACGGCATGGGGTTTTTGAACAGAAATATAGAAGCCAGGAGTGGGATACCTCATCGTGTGAATTGTTACTTGAGGAGATCCCCAGGGGCTTCCCAAACAATGTATGCCTTTGCCATTCTTCTTACTTTGCTACCATAACTATATAAAAATTCATTCCTGGAAACAGGAATGCTTGTAAAGTATGGAACATTCAAGTTAGACCTGAGCTGGATGCTTCTTTGTAATGGCTCATTTTATAATGTTTTGAAGGTGTTATGAAGGACGCTGCAGAAGAAAAAGCATCAGCAAGCTTACCTACGTGTTCGTCTACAACACTAAGCTACCAGGTAAGATAAGTCACTGTTCCAATAGCATCATATCTGAAATAAAGACAATCAAGTTCTTTGTGGTTGAATTTAAAGGGTTCCATTCTTCTGCTATAAATCAGTTGAAAACCCCATGGCTGAGAAGGTCATAGACTCCTCAGTGTTGACAGGGATAGAAGGGACATAAGAGAGACTGGTGGGTGAGAGTAACCAAAATGCTTCATATACATGCTTGAAATTCTCAAAGCACAATATCATTAATACGAACTGCAAAACTTAAGCCAAACAAAAATATCCCAGAAAACAAGTGTAAATACAATCACAGACATATAGAAATATTTTGGTACAGGCTTGAATGCTATTTGGAAGTAGTTTCATCCTCCACTAACTTATCAAATAGGTATGAGTCAAATTCCATTTTAAAAATTCAGATAAAATGTTTTGTTCCAAAAAGTGTTATTGTAAGTATTTTTAAGTAAAGACTCAAATGATTAAGACAATCAATAAACTATGGAACAGGCCCAACTGTAATGAAAACAACCATCTGCATTATGGCTTTACTAATGCCTAAGATTTATAGCCAATACTGTCATCTCAAAAAACAGATCAACTTGATCCTTCTCTAACAAATCGAATATAAGATTCCAAGAAGAAAAAGAGGAAATAGCAACCACAGGGAATTCCCCAGACCTTTCCCTTTGTTAAGGAATCTTAAAAGAGATATAGAGGTAACCATCCTCAAAACCATATTTCTCAACCCTAATTTACAAAGTGACACTGTTATAAAGAAAAATGCTTTCCTTCTTCCAAAAACATGTAAAGAAAGTATTATAGACATATGACAGTTTAGGAAACTGATCATAGACCCATGTCAATGTGTGTTTTTCTTCCCTTTCTCTGAAAATGAGTGACTGTAGTATAAAATATTCCTTCTTACTGACCTTTGTGATATTATATTGGAAACAATATCAAAATCAAAATAAATTAGAAGAAAGTAGGAAAGGAAGGAAACAAGGAACAAAAGATGGAAGGAAGGAAGGACAAGCTGACATTAAATTGATTAATGTATCAGTAATTCTTGACATTGTTTTACACATCTGTTTATTAGTAAGGAGACAAAATTTTACCACAGTTGCCTTCATTTTCTCAAAGCCCAACTTACTGTCATGTAGCTCCAAGTAGCAACCTCAAACTATAACAGCCTCCCATGCCACAAGATCAATGGAACCCTAGAATCTACCACAGAAAGAAATTAGAGTATGTATCAAATGGGTAAAGCTCATAAGGAAAACAAATTTTCCCTTCATGTTTTTTTAAAGAGATTCTGGTTTTATTATGTCTTGTAAGTGGTTTATCTGTTCAAGATAGCAGATAGGACTGAACTTCAGTGGTATTTTATTTTTCAGTATAACAGAATGGCAGAGTTTTAATAAAGATGTTACCAGTGATTTTATTACCATTTGGGACCTGGTTACTCCATGGGGATTCTGTATGGGGATCTGTGAATAAGCTTTGCAAATATGCTCACTTATGTTTTACATTTACTTTGTCCTTAAAACTTTCAGAATCAAGAGCTGTTTTTTTTTCCAATGGAAAATGAAACTAACCTGATGATTACATATGTCTCATGGTTTGTTTCTAGTGGCATATTAATTCTACATCAGGTAAAATAAAATTGATATTTTAGAATGGCATTTTTGTATGTATATGTTTTCCTTTAGACTATCTTTTTATGTGAAACCAATAGATTGTATACTATAGCATTTAAACATGATTAATATTAACTCTAGGTCTAAACTCTCAAGACTGATGGAGCTGGGTTATACTTTACATTAACAGTTATGCAAATAAAACTTTCCCCACCTCCAATATGCAGTGATCTAGTGAGGTATCCATTCCTATTGACTTTTCACTGTGACTTTTTCATTTGCTTTTTCAGCACTAAATCATCTAAACAGAATAATTATTTGAAAACTGAATAATTCATTTCAAGATACTATTTTTCATTATTAACTTTAATATTTTATGCCACTGACAATAAATATTTGAGAAGAAATGGAATTAGCACAAAAACAGCCTTATGCTTCTGGCACTTTTGAAAATAATATTTTCATTGAACTCAATAGTCTCAATTTTATTGCATATGTTATTTTTTCATACCTAAAATTTATGTAATATTTACACCTAAAAGTATTAGAGTTATGATAATTATCTTAATGGAATCTGATAAATTTTTGTATGCATTAACATGAGAGTTGAAGAAGTTGTATGGCCTAGTTGGGTCAAGAGCTCTGAACCTGCTTTAGTGTTTTAGAATCATAATGATAATTTAACCAAACAGACCCCCCCCCAGAACTCCCAGGGAATAAGCCATCAACAAAGAAGTACAAATGGCTCCAGCTGCATATGTAGCAGAGGATGGTCTTGCCATGCACGAATGGAAAGAGAAGTCCTCACTCCTGTGAAGGCTCAATAGATGCCCCAGTGTAGGAGAATCAAGGGCAAGAAGGTGGGAATTGGTGATTGGGTGGGTTTGGGAACACCCTCATAGATTCAGGGAGAGGAAAGATGTGATAGGGTGTTTCAGGGAGGGAGGAAAACTGGGAAAGGGGATAATGTTTGAAATTTAAATAAAGAAAATATTGCTCACAAGTGGCAGAGCAGCGGGGACAGGATCATCTCAACCTCTGTCGACACCTAGAAGTGACTGTGGTGGAACTGGAGCCCTCTCTGCCTCTTCCCTGCAAGCGGAGAGCCTGTCTACAAGGTGTGCTCTACCCCAGGACTCAGGATGAACAACTGATCCACAGCCATCTGCTCCCAGATGGCTTTTACCAGAGGAGATCTGATCTCTCAGAAGTGCTGACAAAGGCTTACAGACCCACAGGAGGAACAAGCTCTAGTCAGAGACAGCAAGAACATCTAATATCAGAGATCAACAGATGGTGAAAGGCAAATGCAAGAATCTTAACAACAGAAACTAAGACTACTTGGATTCATCAGAACCTAGTACTCCCAGCACAACAAGTCCTGGATATCCCAAAACACCAGAAAAGCAAGATTTGGATCTAAAATCAAATCTCATGATGGTGCTAGACGAATTTAAGAAGAATATGAATAACTCCCTTAAAGAAATACTGGAGAACACAGGAGAAGAGGTACAAGCCCTTAAAGAGGAAATACAAAAATCCCTTAAGGAATTACAGGAAAGCACAAACAGGTGAAGGAATTGAGCAAAACCATCCAGGACCTAAAAATGGAAGTAGAAACCGTTAAGAAATCACAAAGAGAGACAACTATGGAGTTAGAAATCTCAGGAAAGAAGTCAGGAAACATAGATGCAAGCATCACAAACAGAATATAAGAGATAAAAGACAGAATCTCAGGCACAGAAGATATCATAGACAACATTGATGCAACAGTCAAAGAAAATGAAAAAAGCAAAAAGGTCCTAACCCAAAATATCCAGGAAATCAAGGATGCAATAAGAAGACCAAACCTAAGGATAATAAGCATAGAAGAGAGTGAAGACCTCCAACTTAAAGGGCCAGTAAATATCTTCAACAAAATTATAGAAGAAAACTTCCCTAACCTAAAGAAAGAGATACCCATGAACATACAAGAAGCCTATAGAATTCCAAATAGACTGGACCAGAAAAGAAATTCCTCCAGCCACATAATAGTCAAAATACCAAATGCACAAAACAAAGATACTAAAATCAGTAAGGGAAAAAGGTCAAGTAACATATAAAGGCAGGCCTATCAGAATTATACCAGACTTCCCATCAGACTATGAAATCTAGAAGATCCTGGACAGATGTCATACAGACCCTAAGAGAATAAAAATGCCAGCCCAGTCTTCTACACTCAGCAAAACTCTCAATTACCATAGATGGAGAAACCAAAGTATTCCACGACAAAACCAAATTCACACAATATATTTCCACAAATCCAGCCCTTCAAAGGGTAATAAATGGAAAACTCCAACACAAGGAGGGGAACTGCATCCCTGAAAAAGCAAAAATGTAATCTTCCAACAAAACTAAAATAAGATAGCCACATGAACAGAATTCCAACTCTCACAACAAAAATAACAGGAAGCAACAATTACTTTTCCTTAATATATATTAATATCAATGTACTCAATTCCCAAATGAAAGACATAGACTATCAGACTAGGTATGTAAACCAGACCCAACATTTTGCTGCATACAGGAAACCCACCTGAGTGACAAAGACAGACACTACCTCAGAATAAAAGGTCGGAAAACAATCCTCCAAGCCAATGGTCCCAAGAAAAAAGCTGGAGTAGCCATTCTAACATAGAATAAAATCGACTTTCACCCTAAAGTGATCAAAAAGATAAGGAGGGACACTTCATATTCATCAAAGGTATGATCTACCAAGATGAACTCTCAATTCTGAACCTCTATGCTCCAAATCGAAGGGCATCTACATTCATAAAAGAAACTTTACTAAAGATCAAAGCATACATTGCACCGCACACATAATCGTGGG
>JADRCD010224819.1:0-53743 GCA_019843815.1 Montemys delectorum | reverse complement strand
GTCACAAATCAGACCTCAGCAGATACAAGAAAATTAAAATAATTCCTTGTATCCTATCAGATCACCATGGACTAAGGCTGCTTCTCAATAACAACAGATGGATTTAACAGATATCTATAGAACTTTTTATTCTAAAACAAAAGGATATACCTTCTTCTCAGCAGCTCCTAGTACCTTTTCCAAAATTGACCATATAATTGGTCACAAATCAGACCTCAGCAGATACAAGAAAATTAAAATAATTCCTTGTATCCTATCAGATCACCATGGACTAAGGCTGCTTCTCAATAACAACATAAACAATAGAATGCACTCATACACGTAGAAGCTTAACAACACTCTATTCAATGATAACTTGGTCAAGGAAGAAATAAAGAAAGAAATAAAAGACTTTCTTGAGTTTAATGAAAATGAAGCCACAACATACCCAAACTTATGGGACACAATGAAAGCAGTCCTAAGAGGAAAACTCATAGCTTTAGGTGCCTCCAAAAAGAAACTGGAGAGAGCATACACCAGCAATTTGACAGCACATCTGAAAGCTCTAAAACAAAAAGAAGCAAATTCTCCCAAGAGGAGTCAAAGGCAGGAAATAATCATACTCAGGGCTGAAATCAACCAAACAGAAACAAAAAGAACTATACAAAGAATCAACAAACCAGAAGCTGGTTCTTTCGAAAATCAACAAGATAGATAAACCCTTAGGCAGACTAACTAGAGGACACAGAGAGGATCAGAAATGAAAAGGGAGACATAACAATAGACACTGAGGAAATCCAAAAAAAGCATGAGATCCTACAAAAGCCTATACTCAACAAAACTTGAAAACCTGGATGAAATGGACAATTTTCTAGATAGATACCAGGTACCAAAGTTAAATCAAGACTAGATCAATGATCTAAACAGTACCATATCTGCTAATGAAATAGAAATAGTCATTAATAGTCTCCCAACCAAAAAAAGCCCAGGGCCAGATGGGTTTAGTGAAGACTTTTATCAAACCTTCAAAGAAGACCTAATACCAATACTCCTCAAACTATTGCACAAAATTGAAACAGAAGGTACTCTAACCAATTCATTCTATAAGGCCACAATTACTCTTATACCTAAACCACACAAAGACCTAACAAAGAAAGAAAATTTCAGACCAATTTCCCTTATGAATATCGATGCAAAAATACTCAATAAAGTTCTTACAAATTGAATCAAAGAACATACCAAAACAATTATCCGCCATGATCAAATAGGCTTATCTCTGGGATGCAGGGATGGTTCAATATACGGAAATTCATCAACGTAATTTACTATATAAACAAACTCAAAGAAAAAAAAACATATGATTTTTTATTAGATGCTGAGAAAGCATTTCACAAAATCCAACATGCCTTCATGATGAAAGTCTTGGAAAGATCAGGAATTCAAGGCCCATACTTAAACACAGTAAAAGCAATATATAGAAAACCAGTAGCCAACATCAAACTAAATAGAGAGAAACTTGAAGCAATCTCACTAAAACCAGGGATTAGACAAGGCTGCCCACTTTCTCCCTATCTATTCAATATTGTACTTGAAGTCCTAGCTAGAGCAATTAGACAACAAAAGGGGATCAAAGGGATACAAATTGAAAGGAAAAAGTCAAATTATTACTATTTGCTGCTGATATGATAGTATACTTAAGTGGCTCCAAAAATTCCACCAGAGAGCTCCTAAACCTGATAAACACCTTCAACAAAGTAGCTGGATATAAAATTAACTCAAGCAAATCAGTGGCCTTCCTCTACACAAAAGATAAACAGGCAGAGAAAGAAATTAGGGGAACAACACCCTTCACGATTGTTACAAATAATATAAAATACCTTGGTGTAACTCTAACTAAGTAAGTAAAAGATCTGTTTGACAAGAACTTCAAGTCTCTGAAGAAGGAAATCGAAAAAGATCTCAGAAGATGGAAATATCTCCCATGTTCATGGATTGGCAGGATTAATATAGTAAAAATGGCCATCTTACCGAAGGCAATCTACAGATTCAATACAATCCCCATCAAAATTCCAACTCATTTCTTCACAGACTTAGAAAGAGCAATTGGCAAATTCATCTTGAATAACAAAAATCCCAGGATAGCCAAAACTATTCTCAACAATAAAGGAACCTCTGGTGGAATCACAATCCCAGACCTTAAGCTGTACTACAGAGCAATTGTGATAAAAACTGTATGGTATTGGTACAGTGACAGGCAGGTAGATCAATGGAACAGAATTGAAGACCCAGAAATGAAGCCACACATCTATGGTCACTTGATCTTTGACAAGGGAGCTAAAACCATAAAGTAGAAAAAAGACAGCATTTTCAACAAATAGTGCTGGCTCACCTGGCAGTTAGCATATAGAAGAATGCAAATCGATCCATTCTTATGTCCTTGTACAAAGCTCAAGTCTAAGTAGATCAGGGACCTCTACTTCAAACCAGGTACACTGAAACAAATAGAATAGTAAGTGGGGAAGAGCCTCGAGCACACAAGCACAGGGGAAAATTTCCTGAACAGAAGACCAACAGCTTATCCTCTAAGATCAAGAATTGACAAATGGGACATCATAAAGTTGCAAAATTTCTGTAAGGCAAAAAACACTGACAATAGGACAAAATGGCAACCAACAAATTGGGGAAAGATCTTTATCAATCCTATGTCTGATAGAGGGCTAATATCCAATATATACAAAGAACTCAAGAAATTAGACTCCAGAGAACCAAATAACCCTATTAAAAATGGGGTACAGAGATAAAGAATTCTCAACTGATGAATACTGAATGGCTGAGAAGCACCTAAAGAAATGTTCAACATCCTTAGTTATCAGAAAAATGCAAATCAAAACAACCCTGAGATTCCACCTCACAACAGTCAGAATGGCTAGGATAAAAAACTCAGGTGATAGTAGATGCTGGAGAGGTTGTGGAGAAAGAGGAAAACTCCTTCATTGCTGGTCAGATTGCAAGCTGGTACAACCACTCTGGAAATCAGTTTGGCAGTTCCTTTGGAAATTGGACATAATTCTACCAGAGGATGCAGCTATACCATTCCTAGGCATATACGCAGAAGATGTTCCAACATGTAATAAGGGCACATGCTCTACCATGTTCATAGCAGCTTTATTTATAATAGCCAGAAACTGGAAACAACCCAGATGTCCCTGAACAGAGGAATGGATACAGAAATTGTGGTACATTTACACAATGGAGTACTACTTGGCTATTAAAAACAATGAACTTACAAAATTCTTAGGGAAATGAATGGATCTGGAGAGTATCATCCTGAGTGAGGTAACCCAATCACAAAAGAACACACATGGTATGCACTCTCTGATAAGTGGTTATTAGCGTAGAAGTTCAGAATACTCGAAGTACAATCCACAAACAACAAGAAACTCAAGAAGAAGGAAGACCAAAATGCGGACACTTCATTCCTTCTTTAAATGGGGAACAAAATACCCATGGAAGGAGTTGCAGAGACTAACTATGAAACAGAGATTGAAGGAAGGGCACTCCAGCCTGATATAGCTGTCTCCTGAGAGGCTCTGACAGTACCCGATTAATACAGAAGTAGAGGCTCACAGCCATCCATTGAATTGAGTACAGGGTCCCCAATGATGGAGTTAGAGAAAGCACTGAAGGAGCTGAAGGGTTTGCAGCCCTTTAGGACGAACAACAATATGGACTAACTAGTACCCTCAGAGCCCAGGGACTAAACCACCAACCAAGGAGTACACATGATGGGACTGATTGATCCTGCAGCATGTGTATAGTAGAGGATGGCCAAGTCGGTCATCAATGGGAGGAGAGGCCCTTGGTCCTGTGAAGTTTCTGTGCCCCAGTGTAGGGGAATGCCAGGGCCAGTAAGCAGAGGAGGGTGGGGTAGTGAGCAGCAGGAGGGGGGAGGGAACAGGGGTTTGTTCTTGTTGTTTTTTTGTTTTGTTTTGTTTTGTTTTTATTTTTTATTTTTTTGGAGGGGAAACTGGGAAAGCAGAAATCATATGACATGTAAATAAAGAAATTATCTAATAAAAATAAAAAGAAAATATTCAAGAAAAAAAGAAAAAATATATTAGATACATATTTCATAGAATTTCTGCCCAAATCTGAAAAGCTTAGTTACCACATTTCTTGACTAAATTTACTGAGCTACAGAAGTTTTACTAATAGATTCTATGTTTTTGTATCGATATGTTTTGTAGAGTCCATTGAACTCTCTTTAATGTATATAGTCAATATGATTTAAAAAGAAAGAATGGTTCATTAACTTTCCTACTACCGATTGAAGAGGAAAATTTCCTTTTTCTCTTATATTCTCAATAATGACTCATAAATTAAAAGTAGTTTGCTAAAGTAATTTTGGTCAGTTTTGAGGAACATTTTAAGTATTTTTTCATCAGCTACCCACTCATTAGTCTTCCCATAATCATTATCACATCCAGAAAAATATTGTTTTTTATAGAATATTATTAAGAATCACCAGAGAATATAACTATTCATCCTAAATACATGCTGAACTTCATTTAATATATAACATCAATATTTTATCATAGCAATGAAATCAAAGTTTTAGTAGTTGAGTGAAAGCATGAAAAATAATATTAATAATGCAATGAAAATTACATTATGTTAAGCCCTTGTTCAATTGTGTTATTAATTATTTTGTTACCACATATAATAAAAACAATAATGATTCAATATACCAGTAACTAAATTGTTCTCTTTTCTTAGATTGTGTAAATGTAGTACATAAAAATCTGGTTTCTCTAAGTATTTCAAAGCATATGAAAGAAGTGATATTTTTAAAAAAAATGTTTATTTGCTGTTTATTTATTTATTTTATGTGTAAGTGTTTGCCTGCTTGTATGTATGTGCACCATGTATATATCTGGTTCATCCACAGGCCAGACCCAGTTGTCAGATCCCATAGGACTACAAGTTATCTATTAATGCTGATAAAAAATCATTACATTTTCATCTTTTCTTATTGCTTAATGTGCTCGAGTCATAGAAGGATACTGTGGTTCATCTATAAGACAACTTATTAATTACATTTTACAATCATGAAGTTAAACTTTAACCTCATTGATGCATCTTTTATATAAGATAATCTTAAATATTAAAACCATTATCTGTAGTCTACAACATACTTATATATACTCTTCAATGGGTTAGGACAGACAGTTTTTCTCTCTAGAAAATTACTGGCATAATTGCTAAGCAAATACCCTAGGAAAACTTTCCATAAGTCCATTCACATATATAAAAGCAACAGGACAAATTGGAAAAAATAACCCTGGTGTGTAAATTCATCTGTTTCATTCATATGATGATCCCATTTTATTGGAAACAGAAGTGAGTTAATGAATAACTGGATATAGTAGAAAAAACTGGGAATACTCCACAAGTAAAATGATTTAGAAGTAAGGAGAGTACTTAAATAAGTATCATCTGAATGCATGCAATTCAAACTTTGAAATCTTGGACCAGTTCTTTTTCTCTTGCCTCTTCTATCACAGGCTCTGGCGATCATCATATCAGTCTTTACTCCTGCAGCCCCTTGTTTTACATTTTAGATTATGCATCTGAGGAAGATTATGACATACTGAGATTATTTCTCCTATCTCTGGTTTATTTCATGTAACACCCAATTGTCCTTGGTCACAAAGACTGAAGATAATACAATGAACATATAAAATTGACTAAAGGAGGAGATTTTTAAAAAAATCATTTCCCACAAATAAGTAATAATTATTTTTGATGATGAATATGCTATTCTATGATACGATAGATGTGAAATTAAGGTTTTTTGAGGAAACTTTTTTTAAAGTAGAGTTTCTCTTGAAAATATAAGATGTATAAGTTATATTCTTTAAAGGAGATGAAGCACGCCCCAAGGGACAAATTAGATAAGGGCTCCTCAACGTTAGTTTGGCAAAGACCCTATTCTTGTCTTTTTAGTAATTTTACTTGAAACAGTTTAATTATTCTGAGGTAACATTCTAGAATATATGTTAGACTTAACCATCTGTAGTTTGTTGTAGGACTGACCTCTGATTTGTTTTCCATTAGTCTAAGCATGAAACATGGTGCCATCCCAGTTCAATGGTCAACTTTACTTAGAAGAGAGCTAGAAAAATAAAATTCTGATCAGATGACCTCAACCTAGGAAGCAATACCAATGATTCTTATCATGAAAGACTAAATAGTTCTGTAAATGGATTGAGTCAGAACCCTAGGTTTTCATTTATATGGAGTAAACATTTGATAAGACTGGGAACCGCTCCATAGCTCTGGGTCATGTCTTAAAAAATATTTCACATTTAATTTAAAAGACAGGAGTTCAAATTGTCTCAATTCTCAGCTTATATGACATATAAATTTTTACATCTTCATAGTTCAAACTTAAATTGTTAAAATTTGATTGCTTTTATGCCAGAATGAAGAAGGAAAATTATTCCAGTGATTAGGGGCAATAATTATCAGCATAAGTGCTATCACATTTTCTTTATGTTTAAGGGTATTGGGGACACCACATCTATCAGAATAATTTACAGGTTAAACTCTTGTTTTAATTTATATTTAAGATGCTTTAAAAATTATGTTTTGATTAACGATAAAAATAACTATGCAGCTATTAGTGGAGTGGAATATTTTACTTGAAGTTCAAACTTCTAGTCTCTGTTTCATTATTAACCAATTTAGTCTAATAGGGTTTAGAAAGCAATATGGATATATCAAAATCTTGAAATCACACTTTAAAAGTTTAAAGAAAAATTTTATGATTCAAATTAAATTTTAAATTTTATGGGGCAAAAAATAGTGTATTTTTGTTATTAAAGAACTGAGAGTGGGCTATTATATTATTTGAGGTTCTTGGTTCTAGATAGCTATGACCTTTCATTTGTCTATGAAAATGTCTTACTATGTTTTCAACATGATCTCAATTCTTTTACAACCCAGTCAGAAGTCAAAAGGTAATTTACACATGCATAAAAAATAACCCAACAGTCTGAAATAGTGGCTTGAACTTCAGATGATCATCCAAAGCTTTTTAGTTTACATTAGATCATTTGTAGTATCTGATGTCTTCTCACTACTTACAATTAAGTGCTAATGAAACTTAGGAAAAATATCTAAAACAATAAAAAGTAAACAGCAAAACAAGTAGTAAATATTTTCATGTAAATATACATAAGTAATAACTCATTATTGTGTATGATACATAGGCAACTTTGAAGAAATGAGAATACTATGTTCATATGTTTAGATATATACAATGTCATGAATTGTAGCTAATTTAATCATTATAATATACCAGTACTGGACAAATAGCTCAAGGAAAATAGCACTTGCTGTACATCTGTGAGAACTGGAGTTCATATTCATGTACTACTGTAAGCTGGATATCTTTCTTATGCTTCTAAACCCAGCTCTGTGGGAGAGTCAAGAGGTCCTTGGGACTTACCAATTTCCAGTTAAGAAAATAGGGATGATGGTTCTGAGAGAGCCCCTTTCTTGAAAGATTAGGTGGAACATGATAGAGAAGGATGCCCAAAAGTTCTCTTATGTCCACCAACCTGTACACAAGCATGTGCACCCAAACTCAAATGACACACAAATAAATGAGTAGATAAGTGACTAAATAAATAAGTAAGAATAATAAAAAGAATGCACCATCTCTAGAGAACATCTGAGAAAGGGGCTCTGATAGTCTCTAACTTCAGATAGACTGCCATTAATCCAAGCATTGTATATCCAGATGCAAAGCAATAATGCACCATGTTATTGCTGTCTTTCATATGCTAACAGTAACACATACAACTATTAGTACATTATCTATTTTTCATCTTGTCCATTTGATAAAAATCACTGAGCTACTTCATAGGTAATTTGAATTAAGTACCACAGAATTTGTCTTTGTCAAACAAACAGATGTTATATCTAGAAACATGAAGCACTTGTATATATTGAAAGACTGAGCAGAAACTGTCTGCTGTTTGCACATGAAAATGTAGGCTCCACTGTAAACTATTTGCTCATTATAATAAAAGATACTCAATATCTACTGGTACTCATTGAGAACAGTGGAAGGAAGCAAGAACACTTTATTATATATTTCTCTTGGATACCTATTTCTTTATTCCTTCATGTGAATTTTGCTGACAAAATTAAAAATATCAAATATTACCTAAAAATGATACAGCCAAGATGGAGGATGGAGTTTCAAAGTACATCATTTGCTCAACATTTCCAGGAACCTCAGTTATCTTAAACTCCAGTTCTAGTTGTAACAAAAAATGCCCTCTATAGGCCCAAATAATTGTCATCCACTTAGTTCCCAGTGGATGACATTTTCTGGAGGTGATATAGCCTTGTTGGAGAACATACATTAATGTGGGTTGCCTTTGAGAGCTCATAGCTTGCCTTTTTAGTTTACTCTGTGTACTTTCTTCTTGTGGTCAAGGATATGATATCTCAGCATCCTCATTATTATCAACACACCTATTGTCTGCTGGTATGCCTCTCTGCCTTGGGGGTCATAATCCAAAATAAACTCTTTCTTCCCTGGCTTTCTATTAGTTATAGTAGTTGATCACAGCAGGATGAAAGTAATTAGTACAGCACAGCAAAATCAAAACATCTATTCATATATGTGCATACATTTTATGCATATTTATACCAAGATTTACAACCAATGATTTCATTGTGATTATATTTTAAAAATTTACCACGATTCTTTTATTTTTTTATACTTGGCTGTTTTTATATGTAGGAATTTTTGCTTTCATGTGTGTATGTGCACCATGTGTATTAGGCTACCACAAATATCAGAAGAAGATTTATAATCGCCTGGAAGTGTAGTTACAGATGACATGAGGCACTATGTAAGTACTGCAAAGGAACCTAGGTCAGCTATAAAAGCAACAAGTGCTCTTAACCACTCCAATAAATCTCTAGTGCCAATATTTTATTTTAACAGTGATTATGGGATACTAAATATTGAAATAAAAACCTCTTTAGTCTTTTAATCTTACTGACTTACTTTAAAACTTTAATGTTCAGTAGCGATATTAGAGAAGTTTCTTACATGTTTCTTAGGTTATTAATTTTTTAAAGTAGTCTTAGAATTAACGATGTAACATGAATCTATTTTATAAAATGAAAATTGACTTATCCACTATACACATATTTGTATACACACTTGTATGTACATACAGTGACATCTCTGTATATGGGACATATTCCTTTTGTCCCTTTCTTGGTTTTTTTGCTTCATATTCATCATAAAGTCAGATTTCATCCTGACATTTTTGTTCAAGTATAGTTTATTTGAATATAGTCACTCACCACCTCTTCTCCAGATGCCTCTCTTTGCTACTAGTCTCCTTAATTTTGCCAGATAGAAGAACAAACTATGGGAAAAAGTTTGAAAAAACCCACAGAATTAGAGGTCCGTGTTTAGCAGGTCCTCTTTTGTACCTAGGTTCCCTCTTTTACCTCAGGACTTTCTTCCTCTTTCATTTTGAATCTGTCATTATTCTTACTTTGTTTACACCTTTAAAATTCAAAGACAGCCATAGCTCTGTACCTGAATCTGTTTTTGCTGACAATCGTTTCTATTGTGAGCCAATCCTATTTTAAAATAAGAACAATATCCTGATGATGCCCCAGATTCATATCTTTATTGTGTATCTTCCTGCTAGTCCCACATTTATAACCAATTGCCTACTTACATTGGCTAGTATATAATAATATCACAATTAGGACCTGTAAGGTAATTCCTTGTTACTATGACAAATGTACAAAAACACTTGGCACTAAGATGAACGGTCTGTTTAGTACCTAAACCAAAATGATGTAGAGAACCAACTCCGCCATTTGCCCCCTTACATGTAAGCATGGGCTATGAAATGAATGTGTGTACAACAGAAGAATTATGGGAAGATGAGACTCACCCTAGAGTGTGACTAAGTTCCTTATGATAAAAGAATTCCAGTGCCAGGCGGTGGTGACACACGCCTTTAATCCCAGCATTTGAGAGGCAGAGACAGGCCGATTTCTGAGTTCGAGGCCAGCCTGGTCTACAGAGTGAGATCCAGGACAACCAGGGCTACACAGAAAAGCCTTGTCTCAAAACAAAACAAAACAAAACACAATACAACACAACAACAACAAAAAGAATTCCAGCATAATTAATGACTTTTGTTGTAAATGCTGCTGAAATACAGTCCATATTTTTTCATAGGTGAGCAGTTTTTGTTAAAGTCACAATAAACTAGGCCTAAGGCTTGAATGTTCATGAGCTAGTATAAGGCCTGTTTGCTTTCCCCAAAGATTGCCTGAGGATTTATAACAAAACTTTTATCTTCCTCTTCCTCCTCTTTCTTTTTCTTTTTCTTTTCTTTTTTTCTTCACAGTAAAGATATCCTATCTTCTTTTATTCCTGGAACTAGACTTTTATCTTATTAATTATAACCCTATCCTGTACCAGTCCAGAACATCTGGTAATCTTATTTAGGTTTCTTAGCAACCTTTCAAAGATAATAATCTAAGGCCTTACCAAAATTCTATATTTGACAATTGTAAAATCACAACAACAATGAAACACAACTGCCAACAGTGAGTCACGACTCATTCAAGGAGTCCATACTCATGACTGTGTGCATCTTAATTTCTGCAACACTCTCTGAGGGGCCTACAACTCCTGTCTCAGGTGTATCTTGCCCTTCCATATAAGGGTTTGACATTTTCCTAACCCTTGTGTTTTGAGGCTGCATTAAAATATCTTTCTTAAACACTACTCATGCTCCACTTGGAGCAAAGTAAAAATGGCCAACTGAACAAAAAAGATAGTTACATGCAGTTGCCAGGTTCAAAATTTCCATAGGAGTAATGACGCTCTGAAATGGGCACTGAGAGGCTAATTGTGAAGAAACTGCATCAGCTACTGGCCAGCATGGACATTAAATGCCTGGGTTTTGGTATCAATAATGGCTGGAGTGTGAGGGGTTCAGAGATCTAAGTGCAGTGCCAAGTCTACAACTGGGGTAGAGGCTGCATTGGTTTGTTCTCCCTTGTGTCTATACTAGCCTGGATGGGATAACATATGTCAATATGGAGCTAGTACTTTTTTTTTTCACAAACATATTTTTCACCATCATGAATTATATGCACTGGTTTATTCAATCAGTAGTTATTTGACAATTCCTTAATTATAATGTATACCTCTAAACCAATTACTGCCTATGGCATACTACGAAAATTATAAAATTCTTGCTTTCAAAATGTTTTTTCATCATAAATTTTTAATTTATTGTCTTTTTTAAAACTTAGTTCTTTTGCCTTTGTAGATGTATATATGAACTATATGCATATGTGTTTTATGTGAAGACTTGGGAAGAGGGCAAAGGAAATTGCTGAGTGCCTTTATCACTCTCAGGTTCAATTCTTTGATATAGGGCCTTCTGCTAAATCTAATGTGATACTGAGTTCCAGCCAGCCCATGCTGTCATGTCTCTGCCTCCTAAACTGCTAGTGTTGGAGGAATGTATGCTGCTACTGATGTTTTGTCGATGCTGAGGTTTTAGACTGAGATCTGTGTATTTTCATAGCCATTATCCTTAACTACTGATCCATGTCACCAGGTCCCTTAATTATAACTTGTAAATGTTCCTACCCTTATAGGGTAAGAATTTAAAGTATCATTTTTAGCTTGAAAGTAGTTCATATTTATATTTGCTTGTATATCATTTTCAAATGAAATGCTTTTAACAAGGATTTCAAAATGGACAGAGAAAGAGTGCAATAGTCAACAAGATAGTCTTTCAGCTATAAGATTTACTTGTAGTTTTAGGTTATTCTCAACTATAAGTGATCATGTATGTTCACATTTGGAAGAGATACTAGACAGTTCTAAGTTCTAACACAACATCTTCATTTTATATATCTGAGAGGTTGTAATGCAGGTCAAGACCGTATGTTATTTAAATTCTAGCTTGAGTTAAAGTGGGACTCTCCTGATACTGTAGATGAATGACAGTGCTCTCTCTCCTATTTTATGTAGATCTTTATTCCAGTTATACTTAGTATGTTTTTTGGCATTTCCTTCACATAAAAGAATTGCCATATTTCTCTGGAAATACAGGAAAGTAACTTATTTACTTGTCTGTATTTAATGTAACACAAGAAAAAGGTTTCTTGAAAAAAAAAAATGAGATTACTAAAGGTGATTGAAAACAAAGAAAAAAGTTAATTTATAAATGTCAACCTAACAAATCAAAGTTTGTAGTTCAAAATCACGAACCACAGATATTCTTTCATCAAAATACTGGGCAGTGAGACCACTAAGCAGAATAGCATTACCATTCCTAGAGTCTTCCCTTACCTATCTTGATGTCATAGATAGATTTTTCTAAACATATGTTGGGAGGAAATAAAAATGTTGGGGAAAGTGAGAAGGAAAAACATTTTGTTTGTTTGTTTGTTTGTTTGTTTTTTGGTTTTTTTTCGAGACAGGCTTTCTCTGTGTGTCCCTGGCTGTCCTGGAACTCACTCTGTAGACCAGGCTGGTCTCGAACTCAGAAATCCACCTGCCTCTGCCTCCCAAGTGCTGGGATTAGAGCTATGTGCCACCACAGCCCAGCTGGAAAAACATTTTTTAAAGGCCATTGTGAGATTCTCTTGGTTGGTTTGTGCTGATGATGGCAAGCAGTGTCTGACTATGGGCAACTTCACAATGAGTAATGTTTCTTTGCCTCCCGTCAGAACCTGTTGAGGTTTTGATTCTGTTTCCTTAGAAGTTCCTATTCCTGCATCTTTTATGTCTGTATGTCTCCCTTTCCCTTACATCTCTATCTGGGTGAAATTGACTTGATATGAAGCTTACAGGAAGTCTGGTATGTGAACAAGGTACCAAAATTTTCTATTTCTAGAGTGCTTCCTTATCTCTGTAGATCTCCAGGTTTCACACATCTTTACTTGATTCTTCCTCAGAAGCTTTCACCACTAACCACATATTAAGAAGTTTCTCAACCTCTCACTGCCTGAGCAGAATGGTCTTCAGTGTTCTTTGCTACAGCTCAATTTGACCATGAAAAGTAGTCTTCAACCGCAGAGTTTGTTGTGGATTCAAAACCTAAGTGATTCTTCGACATGGGAGAATTTTGGAAGCCCCAATGTAACTTTTCAATATCTTTTTTTGTAGACACCGAAGAGAAGGTATTCATGGATATATTTGGGGCTTATCCAATAAAAGTGTATTTGGGTTACAGACTGACTATGCCTAAAACATAAAAGTTGGCTTCTATTTTCTTGTTGTTCTCAGCTGTTGCCTGGTATGAAAGACCTTTTATTCACCCACCATCAAGTACATACACTCTTTTGAGCACTGGGGACACTTGAGTAATACGAGACTATTGAGAAAAGAATGTACTAAACTAATAAGCTGTAGCCATTATTTCAAATAGTCTCACATTTGTGGTATTAAAAAATATGATCTTTCTTCTGTACCAACCCAAATTTTGTGTTTAAAAGAATTTCTTTCGAAGATTCCATAATTCTCTGGTAATTCATTTTTGCTTGTTAACTGTTACTTTCCCCCAGTTGAAAACTGTTGCGTGTAGTTTTATTGCTAGCACCAGCCGAGCTACCAACTCCCACCTGACTTCCTTTTTGCTCTACCTGACTTTAGCTCTGGATGTGACATCACTACTAGCCCCTTCTCAGCTTCCCTTGAATCCATGGGGGAAAATATATATATTTAACTTTACAACTTGCCTTCTTGGCACAATTGCTGGACACAGATATCTCTTGCCTGGAAAAGCATGTCCTTACCAATTTATTATCTCCATATCTCTACCTGCCATAAATTCAGTGGCTATGTTCCACCTAGCCTCTGTCAAGTATCCTTTGCCATCTGCCTGTAGTAGTGGCCACAGACTCCAGCTCCCCCAGAGATCTCACATGGTTGCTGTGTTCTCTCTTCAATGCATGGCAGAAGCTCCTCCCTCCTTCCCTGTGTTTCCTTTATCTTCCTGGAGCTAGAAGTCCCGTCTGTACCTTTCACCTAGCAATAGACCCCTGGCTTTCTTTGCTGACAAATCAAGAAGCAATTGGGGAACAAGACCTTAGCATCAGAATCACACCCTTCAGAAAACTTCTATCTCATATCTGAACTATAATCTTATACACCTCTCCATGGATACCAAGTTATCCTGAAGACAAATGGATAGATATATCTTTTCACAAATAATATGTGTTGTCTCTTTCTCTGGCAAGTGTTCTCCAGGAGCTATTATGATCTGTCTGGCAGGTTTCTGTATTCTTTGTGTAAGATGCTGTTAAAAAGAACTTATCTATAGTTAGAACCCAAGAATGTACAAGAAACATACCAAGATAGAAACTTTTTACTTTCTCATTGTTTCTTCAGCCTAAAAGTATTACAGCTCCCTGACATTCCATACCAGATTTCTGCTCCCTTCAACCTTGTTAACATCTTCAGTCATTCTCAGCAAAGGTGTTCTCTTAGAGGGCTTTTAAAATCTCTTAATCAGCCACCCATGTCAAATTACTTCATTTTTATGTATTTATTATTAACTGAGTCATATTAAGTCATACCCATAGTGTTGAGGTTATGATCTGGTTTATAAAGTATGGTGATTGGGTTCATCAATTTACTCAGAGTTGAAAACAAAAGCTGTTGAAATGTATTCTTTTGTTTTTGTTGTTGTTGTTGTTGTTGTTTCAATATGGACATTAAAAAGTACTTCTTCCTGAGTGAGGTAACTCAGACACAAATGGACATGCATGATATGTATTCACTAATAAGTGGATATTGGTCAAAAAAGAAAAAAAGAAAAAGAAAAGGTGGCAAATACCCAAGATACAGCCTACAGAACTCAAAATTGTCAACAAGCTGGAGTTCCCAAGTGAGGATGCCTCAGTCTCACTTGGAAGGAAGAAGGAAGCAACCACAAGTGGGGAGGAAGGAATCTGGGAGGGAAAAGGGATGGGATGTGGGGGAGAGGTGAACATGATCAGGTATTGGTTGGGGGAAAAGGATTGAAATCTCTGAGGGCCAGCAGAAAGAGTGGAAACATGCAACCTCAGGAGGTAGGAGTTTGAGCGGGGGAGGGGAACTCCAGAATGTACCAGAGACATGGGAGGTAAGAGACTCTCAGGAGTGAAAGACCTTAGATGAAATGGAGAGAGGGAACTTGGAGACCCCACTTTCAGCAAAAAAACAAGTGTGGAATGAGGTTGCCCTCCAATATTGCCCAATTATGGGTCAATATTCTGACCCATAATTGTTCCTGTCTGAAAGAACTGCAGGGATGGAAATGCAGAGGAGCCTAAGGAAATCAAGGTCCAGTGACAGTGTGATCCATCTCAAGGGGAGACCATAAGACCTGACACTATTACAGAGGGTATGGAGCACTCACAAAAGGGATTTATCATGATTGCCCTCTGAAAGAACCAGCAAGCAGCTGAAAGACTCAGATGCAGATGCACACAACCAATGGACAGATGTTACTGTTCCCTGTGGTTGAATTAGAGGAAATCAGGAAGAAGCTGGAAAGGAAGGAGACCAGCAGTCTCAATTAACCTGGACCCCCGAGATCTCTCATCAGCTGATATGATGCCCTCAACACAGATACAGCAGAGAACTGCTGGGTCTGGGTTTAGTCAGAGAAGATGCACCTAACCCTCAAGAGACTAGAGACCCCAAGGAGTTTAGAGGTCTGGTGGGGTAGGGCGTGGGGACATGCAAGGCAGGCAAGGCAGGCAAGGCAGACAAGCCAGACAAGCCAGCCTATGGGCCAGAGAAAATCCCTCATTCCTGGGTCAGTCTGTCCATTTAGCAATTCTCTAGACTCCACCAATAGCAATCCAGAACAGAAAAAAAAATCAGCTTTTTGAAGCTAGAGATGTGGGGAAAGTAGAAGACTAAAACATAACAATTATGATCAGACCTTAAGTGAATCTCTAACTTTTTCAAGGATTCTCACTTAGTATTACAGCCAAGTCAGGACAAAATTAAAGAGCAAATATGGCCTCCAATTGAAAGAGAAAGAAAGCAAGAGCACAGGAAGAGGGAGAGAGTCGGCTGGAGCCATCCATTCCTGATACAGGAACAACATGAACACAGCTATTCCTTTGCTTCAAATAAAATTGAGTCCTACTTCCATACAAATAGATTACTACTCTAGTTTCATGCTCCATGAATACAGCAGTGGAGCTTGACATTAGAAGTAAATTTGGATGCTCTTAAAGAATTCAGACACAGGCTAGAGGTATTCAGAACGTGAATAAAGATCTTCTGGAAAATTATTGTTGATGAAATATTTGGCATAGGAAACGTTCCTGGTAGCAAACATATTCTTTAGAATAAAAAATCAAGTCATGATGATGACATGTTATGTTTTACAATCAATTACTTGTGTCTGTCCCATTAACATTATCATGAAATATATTTATTGACAATCACTTTTGTTTCCTCCATGCTGTGCACAACGGTAATTTAAACTACTTAGATTGTTTGAGGGTGAAATAGCTGGGTAAAATGGGAAGGCATTCAATGAAAGGTAATTATCCAGTTAGAAAATAACATTATCTAAGAGTGAAAAGTAGGGCAAAGTTACAAACACAGACCACAATACCTATGTCGGTGGATAAGACCATGGATAAGTTACTTCAGTAAGTTTAGAGAAGGGATAGAGGAAAATTTAAAACGTTGGGATATAACAAGGACTGAAGCATAGCAAAAGGTTAAGAACAGGGGTTCTGAACACAAAATTACAGATTTGGCTCAACATTACCTGTGGAAACATTGAAATACAACTTAAGTTGGGCTATCATAACATCCTCTTCTGACTACCCAACTCCTCACATCAAATGCCTTAGTGTAACACATTTAACAAAATTTCTAAGAAAAAATACTAGGCATTTGTTATTAGTAATTTATTAATCACTGTTGAAATAAGGATGGGTATATGAAGGTACTGAGAAATGTATGTTGCTAGAACCTAATACTGAAGGCATTGCTGCAGTTTAAGCAGAAAAAAAAAGACTGAAACTCTGAATAGAGTGACACAGTTGTATATATAGCACAATGAAGCTAAATCAGAACAGACTATTAAGAGTGCCACTCTGTTCTCTGTCCAGGTGCATGAGCCTGCATAAAGACTAGATTCTCCAATTAGAAGTTGGAAGAGCTACATCTTGATTGAGAAATATTTATAATTTATCTGGGTAGTTTAAGGCTATCTAATTTTGTACAATGTCAGAGTCAGTAGAAATGTGAAAAGGAAGCTAAATACAAATCTAAGTTTTCTGCTTGGCTGGAGAGGTGGCATGCCATTGACCACTTCAGGCTATCTTTGTGGCTTTCATTGTTTCTTAATAGTCTTTCTTCCTGGGTTATATTTTATGGAATTCCTTCTCCATGCTTTGAGAGAAGAAACAGAGGAGAAAATGACCATACACTAGACAGCTATGCAATTTCAGAGTGCTATTCTCTGTATTATAGTAAGTATTTTGCATTTAATTTGTAGATTAAAAGATCAAATTCTCTTTTATTCCAATTATGCAAAATTGTATTTAAAATAAATGTTGCACATATCACATTCTTTTCAGAGAAACTATGTTAATTGTTAAGGAAAAAATGGTTTAATAATTTGCAACTGTGTAAGCCTCATGCATGACATATATCCATATGCTGGTTTTAGGTCAATCACAGGCAGAGGCAGTTAAGTAGTCTTTGAATGCACATGTTTAAGACAGAACCACTATTCATACTATTTAGGAAACAGGATTAATCTACTAATAGTAAGTATTACCTTTTAAAGATATTTATTAGCATAGTAATTATTTTTGTTGTAATTAATTGAGATTTTCTTAATATATTTTTAGTTTATATATTGAGTTCATCTTGGCAAAATGTGAAACAAATACTTTCTAACAGGAAATTATTTGAGAATCAGTTATTAATATATACTTGCCTGTGTTATTTATGAAGCTAGGAAGCCCATAAGTAACTTAAAATTATCTGTCATTCTGTTAATACGATGACACATATATTAGGAAAAATAGTAACTTAATGGGTTTTGGGTTTTTTGTCGAGTAGGTCATTCATTTGTGCAAAGCTTATTTTCTAAATCACTTAGCTGTATTCAGAGACCTTGGAGGTCTTAAGGGAGATTTCTCTGAGAATTCTTGTAATCATAGTAATGCCACATTTTAAATACACATATCAGTAGTATTGCCAAATGTTTTTTATTTTGCAGCTTGGTTTTCAGAGATGGAACAAAAATTAAGTGACAAAGACAGTTGAAAATAAGACACTGTTTCTTCAAATGCTTAAAAAACTATAAAAACCTATAATAAGTCATCTTACCTTTTCTCCCCTTAGCAGTGTGACATTGAGCATTTATATTTCTAGATGGCATCAGTACAGATTCTAAGCATCCCTTTGAAATCAGAATTCTCCCTGGCCTGTCAGATTCTAAGGAGGGAGAAAAAACTGAGCTAGCTGAGTGGATTGAAAACCAAGAAGGATTATGGGAAGTGTAGTCAGCTGCAGTAACTCAATTTTGTAAGGAGAGGAGCAAAATAGCATTTGAGATGCAGGAATGTTAGCATCTCAACTCACCTAGCCTGATCTATTGATAATGTAAGTGTCATGCCTAGATATATGGATAAATAATATATATATATGTATATATACACAGACATACACACACACATATTTCTTTTTGACATGATATTGGAGTGTACTCATTCCAATTCTCGAAATTCAACCTAAATTCAAAGTAGATTAAATATCTAGTTAGCCTCTACCTAGATACACAATGTGTTTTATTTGACTTACACTGTATATTGATTTTTCTTTTACTTATTCACATTTCATCCTACTCATTGCCCCACCCCAGACACCTCTTCCCACAATTATTTCCCCCATTCTTCGTGCCCTTCTTCTCTGACAGAGTGGAGTCCCTCTGTGGATATCCTCTGACCCTGGCACATTGCATATCTAGCTTCTTCCAGGTTAAGCACATCCTCTCCCACTGATTACAGACAAGGTAGCCCAGGTAGAAGAATATATCCCACATACAGACAACATCTTTTGGGATAGACCCTGCTCTAGTTGTTCAGGACCTACATGAAAACCAAGCTGCATATCTGATATATATCTGTGGCAGGGGGCCGTGGTAAGTGTGTCGGTGGGGTGAAGAGGCTGGGGTCTAGGTGAAGCCTGTGTATGTTCTTTGGTTGTTGGTTCAGTCTCTGAGAATCCTAAGGATTCAGGTTAATTGACTCTGTTGAACTTCCTATAGCGTTCTGATCCCCTTCAGGGACAGCAAGCCTTCCCCCAGTTCTTCCATAAGAGTCCCCAAGCTCCATCCAGTGTTTGGCTATGGGCCTCTGCATAATTCTGAGTCAGCTGCAGTGTAGAGATTCTCAGAGGGCAGCCATGCTATACTCCTGTTTGCAAGAAAAACAGATTATTTTAATAGTGTTAGATATTGTTGCTTGCCCATGGGATGGGTCAAATTGGGCCGGTTATTGTCTGTCCATTCCTTCAGTCTCTGATCCATGCCCTGTCCTGGCATTTCTTGTAGATATGGATACATTTTGAGTGAAAAGTGTTGTGGGTGGATTGGTTTTCCTATTGCTCTACTAGGATTTCTGTCTGGCTACAGGAGGTGGCCTCTTTAGGTTTCATATCCCGAGTGCTATGAGTCATAGCTAAGGTAACCCGATTGATTCTTGGGTGCCTCCCCATCCCATGTCTCTATCATGTCCTAGAGATGCCTTTCACCTCCCCATCCCCATCAGTTGCAAATATTCATTCATTCTCATGACCAGCTGGCCATCTTTTCTGTCCCTGCACACACTTCATCCTGAACCCATTGCTCCCTCCCTTTCTCCATCATCTCTCCCACTGTAGTATTAGGCTATATAAGTAAATTCTGTGAAAATTGAATAATGACTGCATATTCTAAGGATAGATTTTTTCAGAACTATTTCTTTTATACTAAGGAATAAATGATGGTGCTAGATTTCTGGTTCTTTTTGGAAACTGGTAGATATAAAAAATCTTAGATTTAATTATTGCTACTATATATTATAACTGAGAGAGTCACTCCCTCAACACGTGAAATATGCTCCCTGCCATTCACATCATACAATTTCTCTGGAACTGTAACCAAATACTGTATTTCCTGGTGTTTACAATCAACCAGTAGTTTGTGTGTAAGTTTCTTTTCTTATTCTAGAAAATCCATTTTGTATTTTAAATAATTAAAGCATCACAAATCAAAGCATTTTTCAAATACATTGGTGGAGACATTAGGTCATTGGATAGGTAGTGATAGCTCTGCTAAAAGTCTCAGATATTATCTGACATTATTCTGATCTTAAGGTTTTGTATAAACTAGAGATCTGTATAAATATACTACATAGTCCCAAGGATGAAAGATCAAAAACGAAGTTGAGCAGTAAATAGAAATGAAGGGGCTAAAAAATAGCCCAAGACAGTTTGCCTCAGGACTTATGAGTTTTCAACCTTTCCACATCACTCTGCTCTAATCAGATAATCAATCATGAAGCAGGTTCAGTGTAAGACCTGGCTTCTATCTTGGAGCATTTGTTCATAATTCCTTTCATAGCATTGAAAACTCCTTTCCCCCACGACCATTATACCTTTGATCTGCTACAACAAACGTACCTCTGCATAGTTGTGATAATGTTTCTCTACTTTCATATGTGCTATTCTACAGTTTACTCTCTGTTTTAATTTGTGAACCACTTCACAACTGCTTCAAAGAAAATCATGATCTTTAAAGTGGCTGACATGGGATAAAACTCAATGACAAAATACTCACATAACATTTAAATTGCCCTCGACACAATCACTAATCCTGCCAAATGCAAGCATCAATCAGGTTTATAGGAACCAATTATCTCATTCAATAATAATTTTCACTGATCATTTCAAAATTGTAATGAGGATCAGACAAAATGGAGAGGTGTACAACAGGACTTCCTGTGCCTATGTTTTCTTACTTTGTCATGATGTGCTCTGTTCCAGATTAATAAATGTTTCTAAGTAAATGGGTATACTTATCATTTCCTCAAGAATTTCTATTTTGATTCTACTTTATACCCAGTATAATAAAAATTTATTAGAACTGCACCATATAAGCCATTAATTCTAATTATATAATCATATGGATTAGGTATGATTTAGTAAAGTAAAATACTTTACTAAAGTATTTCACAAATCAGTACTCTTCTACCAATAGGAACTGATCTTTTTTGACAGAGATGTACTGCTGGAATTAGTTTCATGCCCTTTTCCCTTTTCTAAAAGGCTTCCCTATAGAGGAAGAGAATGGGTGGTGATGAGGAGGACAGAAGGCAGTTAAAGCAGAGACCATGGGAGAAAAATCAGTTCTGATTATTGCCCTTGACAAGCAGTTTGGTTGCAGACAGAGGTGCCATTGTTTCTGTCAAGCAGCAGTTTTGTCCTGGCCAGAAACGAGAGAATAATGCTCAGAGATTCTGGTCCATTCAAAGAGGCTCTGATCCATGTACAGATGAGCTGGTCCATGCCCAGAGGCTATGGTTCATGCACAGAGGCTGTGATCCATGCACAAATGCTCTTTGGTCCATGAGTAGAGATTCTGGTTCACACACAGAAGTTCTGGTTCATTCACAGTGACTCTGGTTCACACACAGCAGAGAGTGAACAGTCCATGCACAGAGGCTCTGATTGATATACAGAGGTGCTTTTTCACACACATAGAGGCTCTGGTCCATGCTCAGAGGCTCTGTTTCATGCACAAAGGTACTGCTTTGCACTCACAGGTGCTGGTTTACTCCAAAAGGCCTGGTTCATTTACAGGGACCCTGATTCACACAGAGACTCTAGTTCATGCCTTGCTTTTGTTTTTCTTTCTCCTTCTCCATCTTTTAACAGCAACCTAATAAGCAAAATTGACTGGAAGCTATGCATGTGTGTGCTGGACCCCCAGTGCAGTCAATAAGATAGTGAGGTGTCTACATGTACCTCATGGAGCTCTATTATTGGAGTGTCAGGACCAACAACCCCAACTTTCCATATCTCACTCCAACCAGTTCAAAACTCAATCTACTTGCTTTGTAGGGAAAAAAAAGTCCCATAAATTCCCAGACAAAGCTCCTCAGTTGAAATTTCCTTGGGGTTTGATATTTCTTACAGTCTTATTTTTCTAGTGTTCCCAATGTACAGGGACATGTTTACCTTTGCTCAGCAGTTCATCCCCCTGATTTAAGCTTCCTCTGGATAATAAAGTTCTGTTTAAAATCTCACCTTGCATTGTCCATAAAATCCATTGAGTTTTTGAGGTTATGACTCGTAGCCACTGACTAGGCTTTGCTGACTATGAAACCCTAATCTCTGAGTTAAGCTCATCTGAGATGAGAAAGTCTCCATCCTCTTCCAGGACATCATTTTCCCTGTTTCAGTAGGCCTCCTGTTTATTCTTTTTTTTTTCCTTATGGCTCCAGCTAAATGTAGATTCTTACTTTTTTCTCTCTTTTTTTTTTTAAATTTTATTTTATTTTATTTGAGTACACTGCCATTGTCTTCAGACATACCAGAAGACAGTATCAGATCTCATTACAGATTGTGGTGAGCAACCATGTGGTTGCTGGGAATTGAACTCAGAACATCTCTAAGAGCAGTCAGTGCTCTTAACCACCTAGCCATCTCTCCAGCCTACTTTTTTTCTATTTTTTTAATCCAATATTGAATAAAGTTTACTAAGAACCCCATCTATGGGGGCTGGAGCGATGGCTCAGGGGTTAAGAGTACTGACTGCTCTTCCAGAGGTCCTGAGTTCAATTCCCAGCAACCACATGATGGCTCACAACCATCTATACAGAAATTAATGTCCTCTTCTGGTACATATACATAAAATAAATAAATCTTTAAAAAATAAATAGAAAAACTTTAAAAAAAAAAGAATCCCATCCATATTATCCAATTTCACCCTTTGCTGTTTATTATTTAATATACAAACTCAATGTTCCCAAAGGACACAGTACTTAGATAATGAGTTTCCTTTCTCTAATTTTGATCTGAAAGATCTTGTAGGCTGAGATTTTTTTCACAATCTACTTTAATAAGGGTTCTTAAATGTTTTAACCTCCCTTCTATGCCACCACCCATCAGAGGTAATGGAAAGGAAAGGCTAATACAGCAAAAAGAGAATGTGGAACTTTTTAGAAATAGTTCTTGTGGGTGATTCCAATCTTCTTTGTCAGGAGTTCAGGTCACGTGAATCAGTAGCTGTAGCTTGATACACTTACAAAGACCACTCACACATCACTATTTTTCATCGATTCTTTCCATCCAGAAGAAACTGCAAGTCTCTGTCAATCAGCACGAGTCTTCTGAGCTATAAGAAGCTGCTGGAACACCACCAGAAGTTCTTTTGTGTGCTTCCCTCTATGAAGCCAACACAAATGATGATCAATGAAGAAGGCAAGGCCAAAGCATCTTGCCAAAGCATCATCAGAAGACCAAGGTCAGAAAACCTAACAAAGACCTGCAAAGAGTGGCAAGGCAAACCAATACCACACAGCACTGTCCACTGTCTGTTGGGTTATATTTATACATTTTCAGACATCACCTATTCTCTCAAGTGTCCACTCTAGCAAAACATCACATGCAGCATTCAATGACAGTCACCACACGACTGTTCTCAGCAAAACATCCTCCCATGATTCTGCTTCAGCAAAAATATCCTCTCAGAGTTTTCCAGACACAACTAATTCTCCAAAGACACCAGAAATTTCCACTTCAGGATCTATTAAGTCCAAAGGTTGTGATTCATTAATGTAACAATTAATCTTATAACTCTCTTCTGCCTACAAAGCATTATATTATATTCTGAAATTCATTGTTAAAAAAAAGTGTTCATATTATTATTTTACAGGTACTAACTTCTTCAATAGACTGTTATAGCTGAGTTCATATGCTGTGTTTTATACATTTGCAGAAATTATGCAGAATTAAAAGGGATAAAGTGATTTGGTTTAGCTGGAGCTCTACTTCACCTCCAATCCAAATAAGAAATCAACAGTGATGCCCTCATAGCTTTCTCCCACTCTCCTTTTCTTGTGTACACAGAATATTTGTATATCATCTACCCTTAGTTTTATGATACAAAGGAAAGTGTATATCCTGTTTAACATGGTTAAGCCAAGAAACAAATGGTCAGTGTACTATTTTATTGTCTACAAATTAATGGCATTGCTATACACTGGGCAGATTTTAAGCATTTGATAAAAATGTGATTTAAATCTGCAATGCTAGTCTCTAGCTTGAAACTGTTGACTGAGAAACCTATACTAATTGTCCAAACTCTGGAGTCTAGCACCTTCAGATGGGATTCAAGCTCTAGTACCTACTATCTATGCATCATAGGAAAGCAGGTGAATATCTGTGTCTGGATTTCATATGTTACAGGGGAAAATAACAGCATTCAGCTTATATTGCATCTTTGAGGATTAAGCTTAGTAATTGGATTTAAATTATCGGAAAACTGTCTGGCGCACGTAAGCCTAGCATTGTTCTTAATCTTCTCTTTATCATCTTTATTTATTTTTAAGTACTATTATGGAAATAATGTACAAAGATGATGCCACCTAAGGATGAAGTGTGAATAGCTTGTTACTCTGCAAATACTTCTCTTTTGTTCTTCTTTCGGCTTATAAACACATGCTCTGACAAATGCTGAAATCTTCACACCTTATCAGTATGTGTTTGTCTTTAAAATTCTTATTTCATCCCCTGGCATGTAATTTGACTCAGCATTGAATTCTTTTTTTGACATTCTTTTATGTTTTCCTGTCTGCTTACTGAGTTGTCTGTTAATAATCAGCAATTAGCACTTCCAAATATATCTTTTCAAATGCAAACACTGGAATTATTTGAATTTAAAATTGTCTAAAATAAAGACCATTATGAAGGAGAATGATTTTAAAAAATTAAATATGCTTGAATTTCAACTTTATTTTCTGCATGAAGTCACAATTCATTGGTATTGGTTTTGCAGTTAGTTTAACAATTTGCTCATAGACATGCTAAATTTCTAAAATGACTTAATTTTAGCTTCTTCCCATACCTAAAAGAATTCTCCAAAAACTAGAGGTTTCTCCAATTATTACTTAAGTAAATTGGATATGACCAATGGTGGTATAATAATTCAGGAGCTATAGGGAGCTTAAAACATACATGAGAATTGTTCTAAGGGATATCACTAAGTGTTCAATTGTGTTTGGAAAATGTATGTGTTAAAATTTTTTTGTTTGTTTGTTATTTTTCAAGACAGGGTTTCTCTGTGTAGCCCTGGCTATACTAGAATTCACTCTGTAGACAAGAACTCAGAAATCTACCTGCCTCTGCCTCCCAAGTACTAGGACTAAAGGTGTAAGCCACCACTGCCTGACTGTCTTAAAATTTTTTAAAACTATCTTATTTTTACAGAAAAGGTCTTAACTTTGTAAAATATAGTCACAGCTGTTTTTCTTTAGACAATAAGTAGGTGATTTGAGGAAAGTCAAAGTAGATACTCAATATAAAAAAGAACATAGAGTGAATATACAAAGTAAATGGTCTCTCTTCACCTACTCTTGCTCTAGCCCTCTGCTCCAGCTTGCTTTCTTCTTCTTTACATACCCAGGATCACCTACATAGGGATAGTGCCATCTAGAGTGGGATGAACATTCCAACATCAATCAAGATTTCTGCTCTAGAGAACCTATTACCTATATGCTTAATGAAACTTGTAAACCACTACTCTAAAGAACAAAGAAATAAGCTATGTGAAATCGTAAAACACAATATTTACTACAGATTGACTCAAACAAATCAGTAAAACTACCTTTATATCAATGTATTATATCTTTATTATATATGACCAACATAATATCAAGTAAGAAGCAGTTTAGTTGGAAAAGTAGTAGTTCTGTTTTTTTATTACCTATATACATTTTTGTTACAGTAAAATAATACTAAATAGAGATAAACATTTAAGTCATGTGACTGCTAGAATATGATAATGGTATACTATAAAGGAAAACAGTGATAAATTCTGAAAAAGTATAATTTGGCATTAAGAAGGGTGATACCACTGGATTCAACAGATAAAGTTTATATGTTATATATGTTACAATTCTATTATTTATCTTTCATTATTTCTCATTATATTCTATCTACCACATGTCTACTCGAAGGGTTTCATGGACATTCAATATATTAGTTTCCATAACTTTGTATAAAATATTTCATTAGGAATAAATACAAATGGGTATGGTTGTGCATGTCTTTCTCTCAGCATTCCAGAGAAAATGGCAAGAGGATCTCTATGAATTCAAGGCCAATCTCATATACATATAGAGATCCAAGCCAATCTGGCCAAGAATATGTTTGACTTTATTAATTGCATCTGTACCTACAATATTACTACCTTCACTTAAACTTTTGGGAAGTTACTTTGCACATTGTTTAAATTTTCTACATGAACATCCACATTGAACAAAGACAGGCTTATCAAATCTAAGTTTAGGTTATTTTGTGTGTTTCTTTCCAGGGTAGAGCTTCCAATACAATGCCACCTGAGAGTGGCAAGAGATTAAGCCTGCTTGGCACCTGTCTGAGAGCTGAAAGTTGGGTGTTACTTACAGGTTTTTAAACCTGTAACTATTTTCCTTATTTTCCTGAAAGTTTTATTTTTCTTTTAGATGCTTTTATTTTATTTTATTTTATTTTATTTCACTTTATGTCTGTGAGCATTTTGCCTGCCTGTATATATGTGCATTGCAAATACACTTGGTCCCCACAGAAGTCAGAAGAGAGAGTCATATTCCCTAGAGGGTAGTGTAACAGAAGGTTGGAAGTTCACAAGTGGGTTCTGGAAATCCAACCCAGGTCCTCTGAAAGAGCAAAATGTGACCAAAAGCACTATGCCATCTCTCTAGCCACTCAGAGTTTTTCATCATTCTTTAAAACATTTCTCTTCTAGTATCATAGTAATTGTTTATACTACTTAATTGTTAATGTGATAAGTTACAATGGATGCTTTTTCAAATGATAAACTGTCCTTGTACATTTTTTTCTCCGGCTTCCCTTAATGAGTTACTACAAATTGAGCTGACAACAGAAATTCTTACATTGTGCTGAGGACAAAGATTGTGAACTTAGCACAGAAGCAGAGCTTTCCTTTCTCTGAAGGTTTCATCAAAGGATCCTGTTTGCCTTTTTCAAACTTCCTGACAATGTCCAGGTTTCCTGGCTTCTTCCCTGTTTCACAGACAGTCACCTTACTGCAGGCTCTGCTTCATTCTTCACATGACCTAATCTACTCTATGCATGCTAATTCTTTCTATATCTTTCTTGTAATGACCCATCCTAACCCAGTAAAACCTCCTCTTAATTTCAATTAAAAATTATCCAAAGATCCTATTTCTGAATGTGTTTGAACATTTCATGTGGACAGGAATTTTTGATTCTAGTTATGCATTTCACACATGAGAAAGATAGGGGGAGAGAGAGAGGGTAGAAGGGAAGGAGGGAGGAAGGGAGGAGTAGGGAGGGAGGGAGGAGTCAGCTACAGTATCTTGCTATTATTTTTGTTGAGAAAAATTGGATTGAATAATATAAGACAGCTGCTTTTATATTTCAAATATCTTTGTCTTGTTCCAATATTAACATTGATCTGGGTGAATGAATATTTTAAAAGTTATATTATTTTAAACATGCTTTGAACAGGATCAATGAGAGCCATTACATGGAAGAATATATTTGAAAAGCATATTTTATATGAGATAGAACATGTACTCAGTTACATCAAGTGCTCTTAAAACTCGAAGGATTTGAATGCATGTCGGGAAGGAAAATAAAGATGAACCACCCTTGAAATATACTCCATGCAACTATCAAGTGCATGCAACTATTAACTATTATAGTTATATAATAGTTGCATGCAACTATTAACTATTATAAAAATTAAGATCACAGCACAGCCAATTAAAATTTTACATGAATTGGAAGGGAAGGAATAGAGGCTGTAATAATGGGAGGGGAATTGTCCAACCACTTTGGAGGATGAACTGACTTCTTTCAAAGTACTCACAACCAAATGATCCAGGCATGTTACACAAGTGCCCAAACAAAAGAAATTTAAAAACGCATGGGCAAGAGGAAGACCTGTAAGAGGGAGAAGATGTTTCTGTTCTACCATGTGTAGTATAGGATCCAATTGAGGTCATGAGGCTTGGTGTCAAGTCCCTCTACACACTGGACTATCGAACTAGCCCAGGAATCATTCTTAAGATATCAACTTCTCTGGGAGCTCTGGGGATACGGGTTGGTTCATAGCAGAAGATGGCCTTGTAGGACATCAATGGGAGGAGAGGCCCTTGGTCCTGTGAAGGCTCAATGCCCAGTGTAGGAGAATGTCAGTTCAGGAAAGTGGGAGTGGGTGGGTTGGTGAGCAGGGAGAGGGGGGATAGGATAGGGGGTTTTCAGAGGGGAAACCAGTAAAGGGGATAACATTTGAAATGTAATGAAATGAAATATCTAATAAGAGAAAGAAAAAAAATATATGAACTTCTCATGAGACAACTTTGTCTTTGTGTTGATTTCTAAATATAAAAAAATTGAAGATTTCTGAATTAATTTGTTTAAATTTAATGTGTCTTAATTGTGTGTGTGTGTGTGTGTGTGTGTGTGCATGTGTAGCATCTGTGTATGTGTGCAAGTGTGTGTGCCTTTATATGTGGTGAGGTGAATTTGTACTGCATATTACCCTGACGCTAGACTTCAGGCCATTGTGAGCTGCCTGAAGTGGAAGCTGGGAACTGAAGTCATTTTTGCTTTTAACTACTGAGACATTTCTTCATAGTCCAAACATGCATATGTCATGTTTAGAAATTATTTCTGAAAGGAGGAGAATGGTATGTGGGAGCAGTCCCTGCCCCTCCCTTTTTAGAGAACTTGAAGAAGATCCTGGAGGTCAGAAGAAAAGCAGCCGGTACTTCCTAGGATGTCTTGCCTCTGCCTATGAAGGAGGGAGGCTACAAAATGCAGAGAAGCATTAACACTTATGGATTTGTGTCATTTTCAGAAGTCACAGATATAAAATAGTTCAACATTTTCAATGATAAAGGAGTAGTTGTTGCTATGATTCTCTGTCCCCTTTGTCCATCAGCCAGTCTTCATTAAGACTGGCTTAGATTAGAGTTCAGCATCAAAACAACTAAACTTCAAGCACAAGTGTGTGGTGAATAACACAGTACAGAAAAAAATATTTTGGGAAGACTTCTCATGTGCCTATTACTAAATACATAAGTAATATTTTCGAGAGTTAGTAAATATTGCTTTCTAAAAGTAAATACTCTTTAATTGGCATATATTTATTTTTCTTTGCTCTTAATTTTTTTCAAGATAATATTTTTATTAATTCTTTGGGAATTTCACCCCATATACTCCAATGATATTCACTTTCCAATTCTCCAATCCTCTCCCAACTCCACCATAGAATTTTCCTCCTACAACAAAACAAGCAACAATAACAACAATGTCACATTTGTGTTGTATATAGCCTTACTAGAGCATGTTTAAACCCCCAGTGTCTGCCTCCTAAAGAAAACCGAGTCCTTCTCCACATGCATCCCAGCCAGAGGACAACAGTTGTGGAAAACTACACTCCAGCACTCTCACAGTTTTTAAGAGTTCTTTTTTGATGGTTTAGTTTTGTAAGCTATAACATTTTTGTGGAGGAGAGAGAGAGGTTGTCTTAAGGTTTTACTACTGTGAACAGAGAACCATGACCAAGGTAAGTCTTATAAATGACAACATTTAATTGGGGCTGGCTTAAAGGTTCAGATGTTCTGTCCATAATCATCAAGGCAGGAAGCTTGGAAGCATCTAGGCAGGCATGATTTGGAAGTATAATATTTACTAAACAGTGCCCTTTGCTTGGGAACCTACAATGGCTTGAAAAGAACAGGCATTTAATATGAATAAATAAAAGAGTTCCCCATTCCATTTCTCATTTTATATATTTTGATGCATCCTGAACTGAGAGTCATATGATAAGAATTTTTTTAAAAAACAAACATGTCTTTACAATCAACTTCTTGGATACCTTAGTTAAAGTAATTTACATTTGAAAGAATCAAATTAGTTTTCAATTCACATATACTTCACTGTAAAGAAATATCAGTGGTGGGGAGTAACTGGGACCAGCAGGGACCAGGCACACAAGAACTCTGCCAGCCCAGTGGCTCAGGTTCCTTTTGGTCTCTCTGGACTGGTTTCCTGAGCAGACCTTGGGCGCAAGCTCCACAGTCACTCCCACAACACTCAGAGAAAGCTCCACTCCCAGGCACTCTGACATGCCCAAGATCAGAGATGTGGAGGACACAACATCTGGCCCAACACTGGGAGCAACTGGGACCAGCAGGGACCAAGCACATAGGAATTCCACCAGCCAAGTGGCTCTGGTTCCTTCTGGTCTTTCTGGGCTGGTATCCTGAGCAGATCTTGTGTACAAGCTCTACAGCCAGAGGAAGCTGCACTCCTAGGTGCTCTAACAAGCCCAGGAAAACAGGATCCCAGAATCACAGGACCACAGAGACAGCTTGACTCTGAGGAGTTCTGACACAACCAGGATCACAGAAAGCAGAAAGGACAGGCTCCAGTCAGATTTAGCAAGAGCAGGTAGCACTAGAGATAACCAGATGGCTAGGGGCAGGGGGCAAGTATAAGAAAATACACAACATAAATCAAGGTTACTTGGCAATATCAGAATCGAATTCTCCCACCATAGCAAGTCCTAGACATATCATCACACTGGAAAAGCAAGATTCAGATCTAAAATCACTTCTACACAGGACTTTAAGAAAGACATAAATAGCACCCTCAAAGAAATACAAGAGAACACAGGTAAACAGCTAGAAGAACTTAAAGAGGAAACATAAAAGTACCTTGAAGAACTACAGGAAAACACAATCACAGGTGAAGGAAATGAACAAAACCATCCAGAATCTAAAAATGGAAATAGAAATAATAAAGAAACCAGAAAGAGAGCCAACTCTGGAGATATAAAACCTAGGAAAAATCAGGAGTCACCAACAGAATATAAGTGATAGAAGAGAGAATCTCAGGGGCAGAAGACATCATAGAAAACTTAGACACAACAGTCAAAGAAAATGCAAAAAGCAAAAGACTCCTAACCCAAAACATCGAGGAAATCCAGGATGCAATAAGAAGACCAAACCTAAGCATAACAGATATAGAAGAGAGTGAAGACTCCCAATGTAATGGGCCAGTAAATATCTTCAACAAAATTATAGAAGAAAACTTCCTTAACCTCAAGATAGAGATGTCCATGAACATACAAGAAGCCTATAGAACTCCAAATAGAATGGAACAGAAGAGAAGTTCCTCCCGACACATAATAATCAAAACATCAAATGCACTATACAAAGAAAGAATTTTAAAAGTAGTAAGGGAAAATGGTCAAGTAACATATAAAGTCAGGCCTATCAGAATTACACCAGACTTCTCACCAGAGATTATGAAAGCTGGAAGATCCTGTGCAGATGTCATACAGACCCTACAAGAATACAAATGCCAGCCCAGGCTACTATACCCAGCAAAACTCTCAATAATCATAGATAGAGAAAACAGGATATTCCATGAAAAACCAAATTTACACAATATCTTTCCACAAATCCAGACCTACAAAGGATAGTAGATACAAAACACCAACATAAGTAGCAAAACTACACCCTAGAAGAAACAAGAAAGTAATCTTTCAATAAACTCAAACAAACCTAATTCCACCTCTTACAACAAAAACAACAGGAAGTAACAATTACTTTTTCTTAATATCTTAATATGAAAATTAATATTACCAACATATCCTAAGTGATTGAAATCCAAAAATATGAGGAATTAGAAATTTGTTAATTGTCATCAAATGGTCCCTCTAATTTGGTAATTGGAGAAATAGGTCCAATATTGAACAATCTATATACACTTTCAGCTTGTTTGTTCATGACAGTGTCTGGCTGTGTACAACATAAGGGTCTTGAAACCTTGCTTCTCCTATCTCAGCTTCTCTATTAGTAGTATTCTTTTTTTCATGTTTTTACACTATATTATGATTTTTCAGAACAGTTTATATATTTCAAAATTATTTATATACCAAAAAGAAACATAGAAAATTAACTTGGGAGGTGGTTTGTAAGAGAACAACAAACAGTGAGACTGAATACTTTGCTTGATATTTGTAACTCTTGTATCAAGTTTGAAGAAGAGAACTTTACAAGTTACTATTTCTCTGAGATGAATGCCTTTCAAAATTATCACAGCTAATGAACCAGATTCTTACCTGCACCTAATGTCTTTGCCACCCTCCAAACACAACTATTGTTCATTGAAACAGTTGGTGAATGACTTTATGGATAGACCATCTTAATACACACACCATTTCTTAAATGAATGTAACCTGTTCTCTGTGGGCTGAGAATAAAGTCACTCATTCAAGTCAAATAGCTTTAACCATAGCAGGAAGTCTATATCCAAAAATCGTGCCTACAATTCATTCCTTGGCGCAGCAGAACTGTCAACTCTCAGCTTAGCTAAGATGGAGGTAAAATCCTTCGGTGATGTGAGGGTCATTGAAGTACAGCCTTATCACAATGAAATCCAATGTCTAAAATTTGTTCTTATTTTGGGCTTGTACCACAGTAAGAGTCAAGATTTTAAACTCTACTAAATACAAAACAAACAAACAAACAAAAAGACTTTATATATTTATGTTCCTTTAAGAAAATACTAGTAGTGATGTATTTTTGGAGTTATTTAAAATTTATATTGAGAAAAATGTATGTATTTTCAGTATTGCTGTAGACAAGCATCTACATAAGACTATTAAATTGTTGTCTTATATCAAACAACTTTTATAATACTTATTTTTATTGTTATAATATTTTATAAATTTTAAGGAATATGACAAAAAGATATTATAGGTATTGAATGTGGTCTCTGAGAGGAGTTGGGTGACAAAAGGGAAAGAAGAATGTGATTTAATTCTATTTACTTAAAATATGTTTTTAAATGTTAACAAATTCAGATAAATTGAAATCGTGTAACTTTTCTCCTCATAATGAAATAAAAGTTAAAAAAAGACCATAAAGTAAAAAAAAAAAAGAAAGAAATCTCAGTGGTAATACAGTTCTCAAATAACAGAATAACAAGCTAAAATGAAAATATTAAATAGATGTCTTTTCTTTTTTTAAATATTAGAATGCATGCTTCATAGAAAATATTCTCATGTTAATACAATGAGTTGTCAGCAAAATAAGAATTAAAAGTTTACAAACAACATTATATACAAATGGGAAAGAGAGGAATCTAGAATGGCACCACAATTGATTGTAGACAGAGCAAACATAACAAAATGATGATGAGTCCTAAGATCAGTGTAGCTTTCTTATGAAATTGTCTCAAGGAATAACTTTCCCATGAATTTCCATAGCATAGTTGTCATTTCTTAAGGTCCTGAACTAGATCAAAAAGGAACTGGAAGATCAACCTTAATTTTCTTTCTAATCCAGAGCAGTTAACACTCCATTGCAACTACTTGTGTCTTAGCTATGTCCACACATAAGGATGTCAAATCAGAAGACAACATCCGATTAAGAAGCCAGGGAAAAAATTTCCAGAACTGAGAATCCCTGAGTTTACAACTACTGTCATCTGACTTTCAGGAGTGATTAAATAGTCACCAGAAAAGAAGGAAATTAAATGTGAATTTAGAGCAATAATAGTAATCATTTCAAATGAAAAATCGATCATTTTCTCAGCAACATGCCTGGTTAGGCATCAAATGAGGCAACTTAAGAGGATGCAACTTCATATAAGAACATAGGGGGAATTTAATGAGTTGAAAGTACTAAATATCTAAATATATACACATGAAATTAATTTTATAAATTGTAAGTCATGAATAGTAGGTGATACTTTTTTCTAGTGTTTTAACTACCTATGAACTGTACATCTGATCTTTGAAGTAACCCTCAGGCTTTTATTCAACACAGATAGAATTTTATTATTTTTGATATTTTAATCTTTTTCTATGTTATTCAATTTATTTAAACTAGCAGCTTGCTTATTTTTTTAGTATTAGTGGAAACCATGAGCTTCTCACATGTCATGTATGCTAACCATTCAGTCAACCACTGAGCCACATCTTCAGCAAAAAAATTATCATTTTAAATTTTTTCAATATATTAATTGAATTATTTTTCAATTTTAATATACATAATTTAATATATTATTCAATGTATTAATTGAATTAAAAAATTTAATATATTCAGTGGTTTATATCCTGCTAATTCATACAGTGAACATAAGCTTTTCTTTCAAAATCAACTTCTCATTGTGCTTAATGAACAATTTTATTAATGTGTTTCTATAAAATACAAAGCACTCTGCAAATACAAGTTAAAAGGTTGGTAACTCATGGGCTTTATTATTTGATGATATTAGCACCGTAATCATCTTGTAGGTCTTTTTGAGAATTATTACACATGATCTAGTCATTTTAATACTTGTAAGAACTAAACGATTGCTCAAGAGCAAAGGCAGATCCTAAGAAAGGAAATAGCAAAGTCCTTTATATGATGGACAATGAGTCGGGTTTTAGGGCTTGTTTTAAGTCTGTGAAATGTTTAATTATCTTGTCACACATTCTACCAAGCAGAAGATACATATTGTGATGGTTGGCTTATGCTCAGCACAGGAAGTGACACTATTAGGAGGTTTGGCCTTGTTGGGGTAGGTGTGTCACTGTGGGCATGGGCTTAAGACCTTCACCCTTGCTGCCTGGAAGTCAGTATTCTGATAGCAGTCTTCAGATGAAGATGTAGAACTCTCAGCTTCTCCTCCACCATGCCTACCTGGATGTTATCCCGTTCCCACCTTGATGATAATGGACTCCAAACCTGTAAGCCAACCCCAATTAAATGTTGTTCTTATAAGAGTTGCCTTGATCATGGTGTCTGTTCATAGCAGTAAAACCCTCACTAAAACACATATCAATACAATAAGTAAAGAAACAGAAACGTTAATATCTTTGAAAGGGGACATTTTTTCATCCCAGTTAAATGTTTCAGGAGAATTTACCCAGAGAGAGTAGTGAACAAATGCACTGAATTTCAAAAGAATGGAAGTCTTGATATTGGATGCAAGGCCACTACAAATACCTGAAAAGAATGTTCAGAATGTCTTTGCAATCTAGTGTCAAATGTATTAGCTTGTGAAAATTCAGGAGGAACCAAAAGGTTTTAATTGTTTCTTTTATTAAATCAGCACTGTTTACAATGAATGCATTCATCAGCATTACTTCCCTTGATACTTTTATTTTAATGTTCTCTTTCATGAATATCAAAACATCACCATATTGCACCCTACTATTCAAATATTTTCCTTGAATTCTAAGTGATGGGTGATGTTTGGAGGAATTTTATGAAATAATTGCACTTAATATGTAGTGAATTTAATTCTGTGTTAGGGTGGCCTCCATGAAACAGCAGAGCATGTTAGAGCCCCAGGGATTAACACATTAATTGCAATTTGGTGCTTCTAAAGCATTCCTTCCTGGCAACCAAGACAAACAATATACCATATAACGAACTTTTAGCCATTCTTCATTCAATATAGTCCAATTGTTCATTTCTATTTTAAATGTTTAACTCTGTGGCAGTGACCTTTCCCCTTTTCTTTGAATAAAAAAGCCTGACTGTAATTACACCTAATTGGAAGGTAATATGCATCACTATATTTAATTCATAATAAAGTGGGTTATTTCTGAGTCGTTGATTAAAGATGATTTGTCTATGATTATTCCATACAGGGTAGAATTCCTCAGGTTGCGTGAAAAAAAAAAAGCATGAGTTATATAAGCAACATATTCCCCCTAGAGACCATAGAAGAGACCAATTACTGAATCATATATAAATTTAATCGAATTCTTAATTATACATGATAATAAATCCTACACAAAATGATTTGACCCAATGGCATATAAAAGTTTTTTCATATAAAAATAAAATTCTTTTATTGTTAGTGTTTTATTACAGTAAAAAGTAATTAACAGTGACCAAGAGAAAAAAAATTAAAATTTCACACATCCAGAAAAGCTTATTGTATTTATGCCAGAGGTCTGAACATTCATCAAATTGGACTCTAAAGCACACTTGGGCTGTCATACAAAGTATGTATGAAGTACAAATAAAACGTTACATGCTTCTCAGTAAGACATTGCCCTTAGCCACTGTTCTCTTGGAGAAGAGACTTGAACCTGCATTCTCTGCTGTGTTCAACAATGAGTGGTATCTAAGAGAAGATTTTCTTCAATTTTACTCTCTTCTTATATAGAAAGTAAATTTTTTTTCATACAATATATTCTGATTATGGTTCCCTCTCCCCTCATATTCTTGGAGAAAATTTGCCCACATTCAACCCCATTGAAATACATACTCTTTCTGTCTCTCATTAGAAAACAGAGGCATCAAAATAATAATAGTAGTAGTAATATTAATAATAATTAATAAAATTAAACAAAAAATACCATATTAAGCTGAAATAGGGCAAAGCTAATAAAGACAAAGAGTCAAAGAAATAGTACACATACAGACTGGAGACACACATATTCATATATACAGAACTCCACTAAAAACACAAAACTGGAATCCATAATATATAAACAAACAACCTATAAACTTCTTGTTTTTTAATGCCCTGTCAAAATCCTAAATTCATTTGGTGGTTAATGTTGTGTATGGGCCCTACCCATAAGACTGGTTGGTATTCGGTTTAGGAAGTTTTCACTTGTACCAATGTGTTCAAAGCTATTTCCCACTTTCCCTTCTATTAGATTTAGTGTAATGAGTTTTATGTTGAGGCCTTCTATCCACTTGGACTGGAATTTTGAGCAACATGGTTAATGTGAAACTATTTGTATTCTTCTACATGCAGACAGATAGTAAGACCAAAACCACTTATTGAAGATATTTTCTCATTGTATGGTTTGGGCTTCTTTGTCAAAAATCAAGTGTTCTTTGGTGTGTGGATTTATTTATGGGTCTTCAATCCAATTCTGTAGATCAACTTGTCTGTTCCTATACCAATACCATGCAGATATTTTTTTACTATTGCTCTGTAGTACAGCTTGATGTAGGGGATGGAAATACCTTCAGAAGTTAACTTATTCTGCAGGATTGTTTTAGCTATCCTAAATTTTTGCTTTTCCTATGATGTTGAGAATTGTTCTTTTAATGTATGTAAAGCAGAATCTAAAATAAACAATCCCATTTATCAAAATGAGACCTCATAAAACTGAAAAACTTCTTTAAGGCAAAGAACACTGTGAATGGGACAAAACACCAGCCTACAAATAGGGAAAAGATCTTCATCAACCCTACATCTGACAGAGGGTTCATATCTAAAATATATAAAGAACTCAAGAAGTTAGACATTAACAAAACCAAATAACCCAATTTAAAATTGGGGTATAGAACTAAACAGAATGCTCAACAGAGGTATCTTGAATGTTTGGGAATCACTAAAAGAAATGTTCAACATCCTTAGTCATCAGGGAAATACAAATCAAAACAACTCTGAGATTCCACCTTACACTAATAAGAATGGCTAAGATCAAAATTTCAAGTGATAGCAAATGCTAGAGAGGATGTGGAGAAAGAGGAACACTCCTCTGTTGCTTGTGGAAGTAAAAACTCATCCAATTACTCTGGGAATTAGTCTGCTACTTTCTCAGAAAATTGGGAATAGTTCTATATGAAGACTGAGCTATACCACTACTTGGCATAAACCCAAAAGATGCTAGACCATACTCCCAAGGACATGTGTTCCACTATCTTCATAGCAGCTTTATTTATAATAATCAGAAATGAAACAACCCAGATACTCCTCAGCTGAATAATGGATACAGAAAATACGGTTCATTACACAATGGAATACTACTCACCTATTAAATACAGGGAAATCATGAATTTTAAGGCAAATGGATATAACTAGAAACTATCATCCTGAATGAGGTAAACTTGACCCATAAGGATATGCATTGTATGTACTTGCTTATAAGTAGATATTAGCCATGAAATACAGGATACCCACAGTACAATCCACAGACCCAAAGAAGCAGGAAAAAAAAGAAATCCCAATTTCACTTAGAAGGGGGAATAAAATAGTCATAGGAGGTAGAGGGAGTGAATTAGATAGCAGTGGGTATGGGGAGGTGAATATGAGATTTCAGAATCAGGTATGGGAAGAAACAGGAGAGAGGGCCAGAGGGCCAGGAGAATGAATGGAAATCAGTTGCTGCTAGGGGTAGCAGGATGGGGCCATCTCTAGGGTGTGCCAGAAAACTGGAATGGGAGAGACTCCAAGGAGTCTATGGAATGATTTTTTTCGAGACTTCTAGCCGTGGAGATATGGAATCTGAAGTGCCTACTTCCTGTATCCAGACAGGACCCCCACTGGAGTGATAAGGACACCAACCCACTCAAAAAATCTTTTGACCCAAATTTTTTTCTGTTTACAAGAAATGCAGTCAAAGATAGATCAGAGACTGAGGAAATGGCCAACCAATAATTGTCTCAACTTGAGATCAACCCAATGGGCAAGGACCAATCCTTGACACTATTAATGATACGCTGTTAGACAGTAGTTTAGCATAATTCTGTCTGGTAGAATATACACAGCATCTGACCGAAACAGGTGCAGAGACCCACAGCCAAACATTGGAGTGAGCTTGGAGAGTCTTATGGAAGAGTTGAGGGAAGGATTGAGGGACCTGGAGGGGATAGGAATCTCAGGAAGATCAACAAGGTCAACTAACCTGGACCCTTGGGGGCTCTCAGAGACTGAACCACCAACCAAAGAGCGTACATAGGCTGGACCTTTTCCCCTGCACATCTATAGTAGATGTGCAGCTCGCTCTTCATTTGTTGGCCTGCCAACAAATGGAGTAAGGGTTGTCCCTAAATTTGTTGCCTACCTTTGGATCCAGTTCCCTTAACTCTGCTGCCTTTTCTGGCCTCAGTGGGAGAGGACACATTTAATCCTGCAGAGACTTGATGTGGCAGAATAGGGGGATAGACAGGGGGACATCCAACCTCTCAGAGGAGACAAGGAGGTGGGAATGAGGGGGAGAACTGTGCAGAGGGGGGAAGAAGGAGGGCAGTGATCTGTACATAAAGTGACTGAATGAATGAATGAATGAATGAATGAATGAATAAATAAATAAATAAGTAAATAAATGGGAAAAATAAAATTTAAACTAATTTTTCATTGTGAGGAGTTATCAATTAGAGAGCTCCAAGACAGGAGTCTGTGTTCATTTTCCTCCTCAATGCTGGAGCTATCTTGTACAGACTCATGAAGGCCAGCCCTGTGCGTGCTGACATAGTGTTGGTGATTTCATATTTCTGTCAGTCCTGCTGCATTTGGAGGACCATTTATCCTTAGTGCCCTCCATCTTCTCTGGCCCTTACAATCTTTCTGCCTCCTCTACCACAGAGTTTGTTTAATTCTTATGTTTCTAATGTTTCTATTAATTAGGATTTATGTGATTGACTGTTTATATTGAGTCTCTGATATTTTTTCTGGTTTGATTTTATTAAAAGTATATGATTATTCACAATGTTTATATTTAGCTCAAATACATTTTGTCTAATGCATTTATTATAATCACAACCCTGATCCATGAAACCTATATTTGTCTTATATATTACTGTTCATTTTTCTAATTTATGCACTCAGTCTGAGTTTTTAGTTAGATTCTTTTAACAAATCAATAATCAAGAAGTTTAATTCAATTGGAATATTACATTACTTTACCATTTTAATTATAATTAGTATAAAGCATTTTGGCTTATATCAGCAGTTATCCTTTGTAATTGAGAGGCATTATCGAATACAAGACTTCTGGGTTCAAAGTCAAGCTACACGAACTGCTAACATGATACCTTATAGTCTTTAACACAAAGAAAATATTTTTGAAATTATTGAAAATATTTTTACATTTCCTATGTGGTTTGATATCTCTGATTTTATTTTATCTCATATTTTATTATGGATGTTTTTCCTTTTGATGCAACCAAATATTTATTACCTATCATTGAAAAAACTCTTATCAAATATATGAGAGAAGGTTCTATAGGCAGTCGTCCTAAAGGAGACAAGGTAATCAGAATACCCTATACTCTCTATACTCTCTCACATGAAAGCAGTGCTAACAAATTAAATTCATAAAACAAATCTGCTGTCAATTGCTTCACAGAAATGTTTTGCTTTCAAGCAATATATGCCTAATTCAGGTTCATAAAGATGTAATATTTTGTATATATAAATATCTTTAAATATTCCTTAATTCTAGTAATCAATGTCACTAATAATTTCTGCAATGATTGTTGTACCTTGACTTGCATCAGAGAAAAAAGGCAATCAGTTCAACAAATGATTCAGGAGAAAACATTAAGAAGAACGAATATAGATCCAAACATCACTCTGCACAAAAATAATTGAACATGGACCACACACATTAATGTTAAATGATAAAATTATCGGAGGAAAACATAAGGAAGACTCTTCAAGTTGTAGATATAGGCAATAAATTTCTGAACAGAGTTCCATTGGCATGGGAAATGCCCACAATGATTAACAATCCTAAACTTATAAAATATAAAGTTTTCTGAATTGAAAAGGAAAATATCAGCAGAAAGAACAGTCTATAGAATGAAGATAAAAAAAAGATTAGTTGTTTCTCTAGAAAGGAAACTCAAATGGGTAATAAATAACTTAAAGTATTTAATACTCTTTAAACTACTTTGAAAGACTATCTTACACCATTCCTGTACATATACAGAAATGACTGTGTATTCTATCACAGAGGAATTGATATATCTCGAGATATTGGTACAATATTCAAACAACATGGGAATAGAACTACTATAGATGTCCATCAGCAGAAAGACAGATAACAGAAACAGGGTAAAAATGTACATTGGAATTTTATTTAATAAGGAAAAGTAAAAATCATTAAATTTTAGGGAATCTGAGTGAGCTGCAAAGCATTTTATTAAGTAAGTAGTTCAGATCTAATTTTTTTAAAAAATCCTATTATGTCTCATGTGGGAGTAGTAGTTTATAAGATTATATTTATTAATCCAAGTGGGGAGAAATGAGCACAGGTTATTAAACTACAAATAAGTCTACAGGCTAGGAAAGGGGCACCGATTAAACAGGGAAGATAGTAAGACACAAGGAATGTGAAAATGAGAGAAAACAAAAAATCTTGTTTGAAAATTCTAGAATGGAACCTAATACTGTGAATGCTAGTAAACAAACAAAACAAAAACAACAGCAAAAGAAACCCGCAAACCAATAGAAATAAGGCTATGAAGTACAATCAGGAAAAATTTTGGTAAAGCTACAAAATAAATATACTCATATTTAAAAATGGAAAATTATCATATCTTGTTTCATTAGTACCATTAGGAAGCACAAATGAACACATCAGAGTATTCATATTTGTTTGATTTTAAATGTTGGGTAGATTTCAGAGGCCAAGACTCCATTTCATCCAGCATCTTCAGTCACCACCGAGTGTCTCTTAGCAACCAGGGCTGATGATATTCTCAAGAAATAGCATCTAGCTGTCCTGTTCTCTGATCTGCAATTCATTACCAAAACAATATAGTACTAATTAAAGCCTTTTCCTGAGATTTAAATAAAATAAGACTATATAATGACTGCAAATTTTTCTTAGCAAGGGTAACACACTCTTAGCATATTATGTATAAATTTGAGTAGACATGATAATCTGAATTTTATACCAACATCTGGTATATAAAGGAGTGAAAATTTGTAGAATTGCCTTCCTTCATTGGCCAATTACTTTTACAAAAAGAAAATGACTCAGTCATGTTTTGGAGAATGTTTTATTAGAAATTTAGAAATATAAAACAAAACTTTCTTCCTAAATACTTTTCTAATAGAAAGAAAAAAAAAGATTGGGAGAATCATAATACAAGAAAGCAATTTCCTAGGACTATAAAACTCACATGATAAATAAATCAATAAGATTGGAATGAAGCACTCTTTTTTAATTCAGTGCAAAAACTCATTATGAGAAAGTAAAGCTAATATTTGAAAAACAATAACAGTTCAGTTTTGCAATAAAAATCATGTTCAGCAATTTCATTCTCTGCATCTTTTAAAAAATAGTTGATGAGAAAAATAAATGAACCCTCGGATGTTCTTGTTCCTTCCATTTGAAAATTTCAAGCAGGCACTCATCAAATAAGCCTATATTTATTTTCCTTCCAGTATCCATTAAAATATGCATGGAGCTGGAGACTACAATGGAATCTAAGGCCTCAACTTCTACAGTAGGCTTTTGACTAAGTGCCAGCTGAGCACTCTGCCTTTGCTAAGTGCAGCTACTCTTCGAATTAAATTATTCCCACAGTAATTTAACAGCATGAGCATTTAGAAAAGTGTTCAGTGAAATAACTGTTATTATGTGCATCTATAGGAATGGAGAATCAAGAGAGAACAAGGTTTTACTGAGCTTCGAAGTATTGATTAAGATTCAGAAGAATCAAGAAATGGTGATTAATACCACCACCACCCCCAACACAAAACAGTTTGGCTTCCTCTGTGACTTCCCTCTAATGGCAAACATACTTCAGTCAGTGGAATTTTGCTCATTTATGGAAACTGTTTTTACAATAAACCCAACTGTGGGGAAATATCAAAGGAAGATTATTCTTCCCTTAATTTTAGTCCACAATGAAATGTGAAATGGATTCTTTACATACCCATCTCGTTCCAACTTTAAATATTTGTTTTTGCATCTTAAACAAGACATGAAAAAGAACAGGAACAACAGACATGCTAACATGGAGGGGGTAAATGCCACAGGCCCCAACTCTAGACAAAGAAATATAGGCAACTGAAGAATATCCACAGAAAGTCAAATAGCCTTCCCCAGGGAAGACCCCCTCTCTCATTCTGACATTCAATAAAAGGTGGTGACCTCTGTAATCATACATATAAGTAGTAACAATGAACAGGTTTTATCTATATATTTGGGAGTACCTGTTTATATGCATATATGTGTGTGCGTGCGTGCGTGCGTGTATGTGTGTGTGTGTGTGTGTGTGTGTGTGTGATGTGTTTGTGTTTGTATTTGAGTTTGTGTGAGAGACAACTAAGAAAAACATCCTACAAGAGTTCATGAACATGAGAAAGAGCAAGGATAGGTAGTGTATTATGATGCAGGGGAGAGGTTGGAAGTAAGAAAAAGAAAGTAAAATTTATATAATCCAATTTTAATTTAAAATGTTTAAATAAAAAAGAAATTAAACAATACAATTGATCACAAAATGGAATACTATTTTCAAATTTATGTTCTTGATTCTAGGTAAACAGTCATTGCTGTTCCACTATTCAGTTTAGTTATTTTGCATGACATTTTTTCAAAACTCTTTTGGGGGGAGGAATCTTTTTTATTCAGTTTTGCTGATTGTATTTTATTATTAACTATTTTATTTATTTACATCCCAAATTGTGCAGTCCCCCTTACAAAGTTCTTACCACCACCACCACCCCTCAGTGTTCCCTCCTCTTCCCCTCTGAGAGGGCACCCCCTCAAGCATCTCCCTTTACTAGGGCATCAAGTCTCTACAGGACTATGCACATCCTCTCCCACTGAGCAGACAAAGCAGTCTTCTGCTACAAATGTGCTGTGGGATAGATAGATGTGTGGACCAGTCCACACATGCTCTTTGGTTGGTGGATTAGTCTCTAAGAGCTCCCAAAGGTCCAGGTTAGCTGACGCTGCTGGTCTTACTATGGAGTTGCCATCTCCTTCACCTCCTTCAACCCTTCCCCCAACCCCGACCTTAGTCTAATGATTGGCTATAAGTATCTGTATCTGTCTCAGTCAGCTGCTGGTAGAGCCTCTCAGAGACCAGACATGCTTGTCTCCTGTCTGCAAGCACAGCAAGGCAATAGTAATAGTGTTGGGGTTTGGTGCTGCACATAGGATGGATCACAAATTGGGCAGGTCATTGTTCGGCCATCTGTTCAGTCTTTGCTCAATTTTGTCCCTGCATTTCTTTTAGACAAGAACAATTTTGGGTTGAAAATTTTGAATGTGTGTTGGTGTCCCCATCCCTTCACAGGGGTCCCTGTCTAACTACTGGAGGTAGTCTCTTCAGGTTCCATACCCATACTGTTAGGCAATTAGACTAAGGTCACTACATTGAGTCCTGGAAGCCTACCCAATCCCAGGCCTTTATGACTCGCTAGAGGTTCCCCTCAACCACAATCCCCAGCAGCTGTATATTTCCATTCATTATCCTGCCCCCTAGGCTTCTCTCATACTTCCCCCATACCTGATCCTGCCTCCCTTTCTTCTCCTCCTTCCTTCTCCTACCCAGGTCCCTCCTTCTCTCTACATCCCATGATTATTTTGTTTCCCCTTCTAAGTAGGATTGAAGCATTCACTCTTGGCCATCACTTCTTAACTTTTTACCGTCTATGGGGTGTATCATTGTTGTACTTTGTGGCTAATATCCATTTACCCTATTCATGTTCTTTTGGGTCTAGATTCCTTCACTTAGGAAGCTATTTTCTGTCCATTTACCTGCAAAGTTCATGATGCCCTTATTTTTAATAGATGAATAGTATTTCATTGTGCAATGAACCCCATTTTCTGTATCCATTCTTCAGTTGAAATACATCTGGGTTTTTTTCACTTTCTGGATATTACAAATAAGACTGATGTGAATATGGTAGAGCATGTGTCCTTCTGATAATAGAGGATATCTATTGGGTATATGTCCAGGAGCACTATAGCTAGTTCTTTAGATAGAACTATTTCCAATTTTCTGAGAAACTGCCAGATTGATTTCCAGAGTGGTTATACCAGTTTGTACTCCCACCAGCAATGGAGGAGTGTTCCCTTTTCTCCACAGCCTTGCCAGCATGCTGCTTGAGTTTTTGGTCTTAGGCATCCTGCTTGGTGTAAGTTGGAATCTTAGGGTCATTTTGATTTTCATTTCCCTGATGACTAAGGATGTTGAATATTTCTTTTAGTGGTTCTTGAACATTCAAGATTCCTCTGCTGTGAATTCTCTGTTTAGCTCTGTACCTCATTTTAATTGGATTATTTGGCCTTTTGGAGGGAGAGGCAGGGGACGCCTTCCTGTTCAGTAGTTCTGATTCTTTGATGTGAAAGGGGCAGCACAGTCATTTAAACTTGATCCAACCTCTTTGCATCTTACAAAGTTAAACAGCTAAAAGAAGTAAAATAAGAAGGCGATGCTCGTGGAATGTACAGTGCATATTGGCGGCACTCGCCTCATTGCAATTCACCAGCTTGCTTCTCTTGTTCAATTGTTTCTGTTGAAGGCAGAGGATTTTTCTCTTGTGTTTCTGTCTTCTTCAATTTCTACTTATCGAATGTAGGGTTGGTGAAGATCTTTCCCCAATATGTAGGTTGCCATTTTGTCCTATTGACAGCATCATTTTCCTTTCAGAAGCTTTTCAGTTTCATGGGGTCTCATTTAACTATATTTGATCTTAGATCCTGAGCCATTGATGTTATGTTCATGAGATTTCCCCATCTGTCCATGTGTTTAAAGCTATTTCCCACTTTCTCTTCTATTAGATTCAGTGTATCTGATTTTATGTGGCAGTCTATGATCCACTTTGATTTGAGCTTTGTGTACAATGATAAATATAGATCAATGTTCATTCTTCTACAGGCTGACTGCCATTTAGAACAAAAACATTTGTTGACAATGCTTTGTTTCTTCCATTGTATGGTTTGGGCTTCTTTGTAAAAGATCAAAAGACTGTAGGTGCAAGGGTCTATCTCTAGGTCTTTTATTCTATTCCATTGAACAGCCTGTATGTCTCTATAACAATACCACATGGTTTTAATCACTATTGCTTTGTACTACATCTTGAGGTCAGATGACTCCTTCAGAAGTTCTTTAATTGTTTGGAATTGTTTTGGATATTCTGGGGGTGTTTGTTTGTTTGTTTGTTTGTTTCATATGAAGTTGAAAATTGCTCTTTCCACATCTTTGAAGAATTGTGTTGGAGTTGAAATTGCATTGAACCTGTAGATTGCTTTTGGTAAGATAGCTATTCTCACTATATTAATCCTATCTATTCATGAGCATGGGAGGTCTTTCCATTTTCTTATATCTCTTTCAATTTCTTTCTTCAGGGACTTGAAAGTCTTGTCATACAGATATTTCACTTGCTTGGTTAGAGTAACAAAAAGATATTTTACATTATTTGTGGCTATATTGAAGGATGTTCTTTCCTTAATTTCTCAGCCCATTTATAATTTATTTAAAGGAAGGCTACTGATTTCTTTGAGTCAATTTTATATCCAGTGATTTTGCTTTTTAAAAAAGTACTTGTAAGTTCTTGATATCTTATCTGAGTCATTTGTTATTTTGGATTTCAATAAGGACCTTGTATAAAGTAAATTAAACTGATAAAATTCACAAAACATTACATTTTTCTTTAATAAATATACTTCTGAGGTTATATACATACAAATAAATAGGTAGATTGATGAATGGTTTTCTAATATTGATTTCTAATTAAAATTATATTTCTGCATTTTTATTTATACTTTCTGTCCTTTCTATACTTTGAAGTGGACACTAATTTTGATATGCAAAGATTCTTGGTTTTTAAGTAATTTTCAATAATGTCCTCATTTCTTTTATGTCCTATATCAAATTGTTCACAATAATGTACATGTGAATTTAAATAATCAAACTTACTGAGATAGATAGATGATACCTACATACATAAATACACACACACACACACACACACACACACATATATATATATATATACACATAAGCATTGATATATATTTTGTCAAATTTTAGTGTTTTTAGAAACGCTGCAGAACCTGTTAAAATACTAACTTTTATATCTTATTTCCTAATATTCAGGTTTAGTAGATATGAGCTATAGAAAGGAATCATCTCTACCATTAGTGCCCTTGATCATGATGCTTCTACACTGAATATCATTGTGATTTGTGACCATGTCGAGTTCTGGCCCTCCATAGCTCATCATGATCAACTCTCTGCTTTCTCTGCCTATCATTGTAAGTCTCACTCTAGGTGAATTATTCTAATATCTATCTGTCTATCTATCTTCTATCTATCTGTCTATCTATCATTCTATCTATCTATCATCTATCTATTGATCTACCATCTATCCATATTTCTATTTCTTCAATGTATTATATATAATATATTGTATAACTATATATAACATAATATAAATATAATATAATATAAATATAAGCATTTTTTCAAAGTACTATGTATAATCTACTTATCTTTATTAGGAAACTTCCATTTGATTCAGTAGTTGAAGTTTTTCAGGCATTACTTCTTGATTACGTAAGATATACTGGCTATTAGTCCTAATAGAGAAATATAATAATTACCAAAACCAAATTGAATAAATGTTTTAATTGAGATATAAAATTGCAAGTTTATACAATATTTAGGAACTTCATGGTGTAGCTAACTATTGCAGCATGCTATAAAGTATTGGAATGTGTTTGACTACTTACAAAGAATGTTCTGTAAATAAAGTATTCAGAACATAATATTTATGTAAATACTTTTAAAAATAGAAGAAAGAAGCTGTACTGAAGACTAAGCCAATGAACAGGCCTTGAAGTGGACTTAAGTATAATATTGTTTGAAGAACAAGGAGCCAATGTTGGTAGCTACTGTACAGAGGATGAAAGGAAAGACCTCCTAAAACAGTTCTTTGATGCACCATTTAAACTTGCTATAGTCTTATTATCCTGAGTTTTACATGGCAGATATCAAAGTCTCCTTATGCCCAGCAGCCCTGTGAACTCCCATACCTAGGTTTCCTGTAGTTATCATATACTATTATCTACTGTTTTCACTATCTGCTTTAGTAATTGTGTCTCCAGACTTGAAATACTATCATTGTACAGACATTCTCTCTAATCTAAGATGAGTTCTTATTTTGTTCTCTCGAAATACTATGACATTGATTCTTGCACAAAAATACATACAGATGTGCACATACACATTTGTAAGCATGTGCCTTTACAATAACACAGTAGCTTTGTATTTTCTCTCCAGATCTAAAATTAAGACATGAAAAATATGGAGAGTTATTTTAGTAGTTTTGGTATCCTCTAGCAACCAGAATGCTTTAGAGTAAGTCAGTTCCAAAATACATTTATTCATGTTTGTCTGTAAGATTGATAGCTCTGCAAAGTGAAGGATTTAGTCTTCCATTTGACTAACAATATTGAATTCTTTCTTAATATTGAACTAAGCATGGAGGAAAAAGCTGCCAATTCCCAGACACAAAAAGGATCATGATCTAATGTAGAGTGTGCAACATGAAATAATTGAAGACCTTGTTACCAATATGCAAAAAGGAACTTGAATTTTATTCTGAATCCTGTAAGAAGCAGATTTAACCCTGTCCTACAATAGGATAAAATATGAGATGATTCTCCTAGAGGAAATACATCTGAAACATGAAGAATAATTAGAAAGATTTGAGAAATGGCTAGATTATGATATCAGTATGATGGAGTAAAGAGAGATGGAATGTGGATGAGCTTGCTCCTCACCTGCTATGTACCCTAAAGAAGACCCAGGAAGCACAGACGTCCCTGGTGAAAGCCAGAACTGCTAATCCCAATTGACTGAGAATCAGTCTGTCTTAATATCACCACATTTAGTCACTGACTAGACATACTCGACAGGAGCTGCAACCTTGGCACAAACATTGTCATGCAGATCAGAGCATATGTTCTGGTATGGTCCCTGGTATGTTGGGTCAGCAATTCTCCCTGTAAGAAGGAGGATACCCAAATGCATGGCATGGCTGCTGGTTGTAGGGCATGCTTCCAGCATGTGACTCAGGATGAATCAAAAGAGGACTCTACACAGCAGACTACATGTAAGTTGAGTCCTGTATTTCTTTTTTTTTAATTAGATATTTTCTTTATTTACATGTCAAATGATAGCTTCTCTCCCAGTTTCCCCTCTGGAAAAAAAGGGAGGAAAAAGAAAGCCTGTTCCCTCCTCCCTCCCCCTGCTCACCAACCCACCCTCTCCCAATTCTTGGCCCTGGCATTCGCCTACACTGGGTCATAGAACTTTCACAGGACCAAGGGCCTCTCCTCCCATTGATGACCAACTAGGCTATCCTCTGCTAAACATATGCTGCTGGAGCCATTAGTCCCACCATGTGTACTCTCTGGTTGGTGGTTTAGTCCCTGGGAGCTCTGAGGGTACTAGTTAGTTCATATTGTTGTTTGTCTTATGGGGCTTCAAATCCTTCAGCTCCTTGGGTCTTTTCACTAGCTCCTTCATTGGGACCCTGTGCTCAGTCCAATGGATAGCTGTGAGCTTCTGCTTCTGTATTATTCCTGTATTTCAATCATCAATCCCATTAAGTGAGGAAGGAAGAAGTCTGTGGTGAAGCTTAATCCTCAGGTACTTGGGAGATTCAGAAAAATCACATAGCACAGACAGGTATGGTAAGGGATGAGTGAAGGGATTGAGTATAACAATGTGGTATATGAAACTCTTAAAGAACTCCCCTCCATACAGAGACTTGTGCTTTTTAATAGGGAACTGCCATAGAAGAAATTGGTCCAAGGCAACTGCATCGCATCCTGATGTTGATAATATATCTTTATCTATCCATCCATCTACCAATCAGCTCTCTCTCTATATCTCTATATATATACATATATATATGTATATGAATGTATATATATGTATGTATTTTAATGAGTCACACCTCTTTCCAATAATATCCCCAAAGCTAACCACCACTACATCAATATCCATATTCCTGACTATTCTGACCTCTTTGTTAGTACTGAGCCCATCCTCATCCTCAGTATTGTGATCACTGGGTTCTTTTATGAGTCTCACCAGTGAACATAGCCTTGATCCTGCTTAGTTCTTATCAATTCTATTTCACCTTTAGTCTTTCAATGTGGCTTCTCCTTCTACTTCTGTTCTTGACAATTCACCTCTACAATCATGTCATTTACAACACCATCTTTCCCATTAATATCAATAATGCCAAAATTAATTTTAGCAGATCAGATTTGTATCTTGTTAAATAGTTTATAAAGAATTATAGATTTGATCCCTGTAGGCCTTTACTAATAGATATATAGTAAGAGAGTACTATAGTCATGTACGTTTACACTGATGCTTGCATGGACCACTATTAAATGTCTTCATTACTCTGAGCTACTCCTGATGCCTGAACATACTACTGATTAAGCACATAGTGACTAGGCTTTATTAGAACCAATTCTTGGTGATGAGTAGACAAGGTTCTGAACAACCCCAGGCTTTCCACACAGACTGCATTCTGTGATGGCAGTAAGCTTGCATGCAAACAGAAATTTACTGAGGCTTGCGGGGGAGAGAAAAGAACAAAAGATTCTGAATCTTGAGAACAAAACTTTCTTTCTTGATGTATCTATCTTTTTTTTTTAACGGCTGGATTGAAATGTAAACTTTGGAAGATTAATTATCTTACAACTCATTAAATCCTAGCAAGCCCACATACACATTGTCTGAGCAGAGAGCTTCTGCCATAAATCATCATGTCCCAACTGTAATGAGATAATACACAACAAGATGCTACAGTTTCATTGCTTCTTTCTGAATTCAGCATAGTTAGAATTGCTCAATCAGCCTCTAACTAATTTTTCTTCTTTAGGTGTGGAATCAATTCTCATTAGGCAGAGGAGATTTGTGAACTCTGATCAAGTTGAGGATGTGCCTAGACTTTGTCTTTCTTTGATGAGGGAAAAATACCTGGAGTAAGTTCTGGTTATTGCCCAGTACATCATTTAGATCTCTGCTGTCTTCCCATTTTCTCTGCTTCTCTCCTTTCATTGCAATAGAGAGAATATATTCCCATTACTACTTTGTAGCTGGTACTTCAACTATATGCTACAAAGAGAAACCTGTCTTAAAACCACTTATTTGGAACAAAAACAATCATTTTATTAAACCAACTCTTATTTCCCAGAAGCCAGTGCCTGGCTGAACACTTGTAGACAGTTACTACTGCTTTCAGTTTCCCTTGCATTAGAGCAGCCAATTAGACCTGGTTGGTCATCCTGTTCTCTGCCTGAACTTTGATCCCTGTGAACATTGTTCCATGTAAAATAGTTTAAACTTCAGTAAGCCAGCGAAGAGAAGACTTTTTTATTTAATTTTAATTTTATTTAATTTTTTTTCTTTTACACTCCTCTTGCTGGCCCACCCTCTATTCTACATCCCATACCTCCTCCCCATCCCCTGTCTCCATGAAGATGTCCCCACCTCCAACCCCACCCCACCAGACCCTCCTACTCCCTGGGTCCTCCAGTCTCTTGAGGGTTAGGTACATCTTCTCTGACTGAACCCAGACCCAACAGTCCTCTGCTGTATATGTATCGGGGGCCTCATATCAGCTGGTGTATGTTGCCTGGTTGGTGGCCAAGACATCTCAGGGGTCCAGATTAATTGAGACTGCTGGTCCACCTACAGGGTTGCTCACCTCCTCAGCTTCTTCCAGCTTTCCCCTAATTCAACCCTGGGAGTCACCAGCTTCTGTCCACTAGTTGGGTGTAAATATCTGCATCTGACTCTTTCAGCTGCTTTTTGGGTCTTTTGGGGACACAGTCATGATAAGCCCCTTTTTATGAGCACTCCATATCCTCCATGATAGTGTCAGGCCTTGCGGCCTCCCTTTGAGCTGGATCCCAGTTTGGGCCTGTCGTTGGACCTTCTTTCCCTCAGGCTCTTCCCCACTTTTGTCCCTGCAGTTGTTTCAGACAGGAACAATTATAGGTCAGAGTTTTTGACTGTGGGATGGCAACCCCATCCCTCACTTGATGCTCAAGAAGATATTTCTTTTTTAATAGCTGATCATCCTCCCTGTCTGTGGCACTCATACTGTTAAGAATTCAGTGTGTTTGAACATGTTTAAATTATAATAGCAGCTAATACTATATTTAATTTTGCGTTGTATATTCCAAAAGAATATGAGATTAGTGTACACAATGAGAAGGAAAAGTTGTCTTGATGGCATGAAATGTATTTTCTGACATTGACTGGCAACAAGAGAGAGTCAGCTTTATTATATATTTTTTCAAGAAACACTGCTTGAGTTAAACACATTTCAACTGGCTCTGTAACTTGAGTCAGCTCTGTGAGCTTAAAATTCTGCATTGTTTAATATTTTCCATTGCTGTGAAGATAAACATAGTCATTAATCCAAAATCTTGGCAATAGCAATGTTTTTTTGTGAAAAAGTTGATCACAAAGACTGTGGGAAATATATGAGTACACAGGAAATTTTGACTTACAATGTTTGGGTGAATGGATAAATAACATTCTTGAAATAGATCTTAGTGGATGTTTATTCTATAAATCACCATAACAATTTAAATAAGAAGCTGAAAGTGACGTGAAAACATTTCTAATATAGTTCAAAATAACTCTACATATAATTCAAATTTGTTTTACACTAATCATTAGGAATCTTATCATTTTCAGGCCATTCTCTCTGTCACAGCAATAGGATAGGACTATAGAGTCATTTCTCAAAAGGTTATACTTGAGAGGAAGCCAAATATCTAAGCCAGTTCTTGTTACAGTATGTAAAGTTCAGGGGAATAAGAAATTTGGTTGGTTACTGATAAACTCACTTTAAAATTCATGTATCTTAATAGTGATTATTAGTAATTGCTTAGAGTGTCTTACACAGCATAAACTTTGTTTATAATTTTATTATATTTTAATGATCCCTAGGATTTAACAAATAAGAAAAAAAGGGAAATAAAAATTCATAATTATACAAATGAATTTTATTTTATTGAAAAACTGTTTTTTCCATACAATAGGTTCTGATTATGGTTTCCCCTATCTCTACTCATCCAAGTTCCTCTCCACCTACCCTGCCATCCAGGTACACCCCCTTTCTATCTCTCATCACAAAGAAAAAGGTTTATAATAAAATAAATAATAAATTTAAATAAAACAACAAACATTAGAAAATGACAATACAAATAGGAAAGAAAAAAGAAACAGAAAACAAGAAGAAAAGAGCCTAAGAAAAGGCACACACACACACACACGCACACACACACACACACAAACAGATATAGAAGCAAAGTCACATTCATTAAAATATTCAAGAATCCAATAGAAACACAAACTGAAAACCATAATATATATGATAATAACCTGTAATGTAAAAAGAAATGAAAAGAAAATTTAAAAGAAAGAAAGAAAAATGCAAGAAAGGAAGGAAAGAAGGTAGGAAAGGAAAGAAAAGAAGGAAAGGAAGAGAAGGAAAGGGGAGGGGAGGAGAGGGGACTGGAGAAGAAGAGAAGGGAGAGGAAGGGAGAGGAGGAAGAGGAGGAAGAGAAGGAGAAGAGAAGGGAAGGAGAGGGAAGGGAGGAAAGGAACAAGGAAAGGAAAG
>JADRCD010224818.1:17030-45447 GCA_019843815.1 Montemys delectorum | reverse complement strand
CTTAGGCTCTGCCTCTAGGTGTCTGGGTTAGTTTAGACCTGCTGATCTCAACAGTACTTCTCCTCTGTCTTTGTTCTTTCCCCTACACTTTAAGAAGGAGAAAAGAAACTCAGATTGACTCACAGCTCACCAGGTTCTTCTAAAATGTGTGGTATGAAGTGTAAAAACATGACATAAAACCACAATACCTCCTTAGAGAAGTATAGGTTTCTGATTCAGTCAGCAGCAGTTTTGACAGCATGAGTCTGCCCTACATCTTTGATTACTGTCCAGAAATTTAGTGAAAACAATAATTAGGCAACACCCAGGCTGTGATCAAGAGGGTCAGCCAGGAGTTTGAACAAAAATATCAGTCGTACAGATGCTGTTCATGCATTTACCCAAAAGCCTTTGAGCCTCTACTGCATATTGGTGACCAGGTAGGAGAGCAGCCCTGTCTGTTGTATGTACATCTAGGTGTGTATGAACAAACGAAGGCAAGGCTCAGTAATAATAGTAGTTTATGTAGTATCTAGAAGAAGATACATGTTTCGGGAACCTAATAGAAGAATGAAAGAAATGGGATATTTTAGAGATGAAGAGAAAGAAATTTTGGTCTCTCTGACATGCTAATGTTTGGGTCAGAACGTCCAAGAGAATATAGTGAGGTAAGATGCCACCTGTGACAAGCCTGGCAAGGTGTACTGGAGAAAGGGCCTTGAAGCAGAGGTATACCATAATTCAGGACTTTAAGTTGACATTCCTGACCTCAGACTACTGTATGCTTGCAAGCAGAAACCTAAATTGTGTTTAGCCCCATTTTCACTTTATTTATCTTTTCTAAAACAGTCTGAATCCTAGAAAACACATAATTTTCATGCAATGAGAAATGCACCTCATACCCTATATATCCTTACACTTGAGAATAAAAGAACAGAAAGTGGATTGGTCACGGCAGGAACATAATGCTTTGATAAATGCCAGGCCCACATTTAATCTTATGAGTGGTACTCAACTGTATGTGAGAAGTCACCAACCCAGTAGAAGGTCAGTGAGACTCTTAAAAATCATCCATAGCTGCAAGAGGTTTTGTCAAGATATCTCTGAGCTCTCACCTGTTATGCATGGAGGACAGGCCCAGGCGATTCAAGATTGGCACCCTAGCTGCTGTGACATTGCCTAGAGCAGGTGATGCGGTTCTCAGACTGTGTTGGGTCTTCTCTGCAGGTCCCCTCAGGGCCACAGTTGCTGTCCAAGGCTTATGTGATGAGTGCATTCCAAATTATCCTCAATTGGGACATAATTTCCTATCTTTCATTGAAGTAACCATTGATTTTTCTACTTCTTAATGTGAGATGTGTAATTGGACACTGGATGACTTACTGAACTTAGCTTCCTGGAAGGAAAAGGTAATGTGCCATCATAAGAATCAGATGGGGCTTGCGAAAGTGCACCTGGCTTGGAATTCCAATATCAGCCACAAAGTAGGACCCATAGGAGTCAGGTGGAAGCTTTCAGATCTTCTTGGATGTGTTTATTGACTCAACCTAGCTTCATACCAAGTTGCACTCTATTATTTTTTCTATTGTTTTAAATTAACAAAAGCATATATATTTTAGTCCTCTCTAAAAATATGTGTAAGACATTGAGCTGTCTGTCCGAGAGCATTTACTGAAGCTAGACTTTGCCTGTTTAGAAGGTTAGAAGGTCTGAGCAGATGTTGCTGACATGTCCAGTTAAGAACAGTTCAGCATGAGCTAAGGACAATTTCAGAATGACGGATGCAGAAGAATGGTGTGTATTTTAGAATCCCGATGGAAGCTGTCATCTTCCCAGGCTTGTCCAGGACTTTCCAGATAGCCTTGTTCCCATCTGTTTTCATACTCATTATTTCCTTCTTCATTAGTGAAAAGCTAGCTTAAATTTGTTATAACTTTTAAAATTAAAATATCTGTCTCTCTGCCAGGCGGTGGTGGCGCACGCCTTTAAACCCAGCACTTGGGAGGCAGAGGTGGATTTCTGAGTTCGAGGCCAGCCTGGTCTACAGAGTGAGTTCCAGGACAGCCAGGGCTACACAGAGAAACCCTGTCTCGAAAAACCAAAAAAAAAAAAAAAAAAGAAAAAATATCTGTTTCTCCAATTTTAAGCTTAATAGGCCTGAGAAGTTTGTTGTCTAAAAATGTTTTGTGTTAACTGTGCATGATGTGCGTGGTGTCAGTGTCCAGTGTCCTGTGAAAAGGAACTGACTGGCTTTCCCTGCTCTTCCCACCATATAGGATGCTAACCTGGCTATTTCTAAAACCGTTGTGAAATTCATGAGAACCCAATAGTAATAACAAGCATCAAACTGTCAGGCTCTGTAGTATGCAGCAAGGAACACATGGTACTTGGACAAGAGCACAGGCTATGCCATACTCTTTAGAGAGCCAGTCAGGGCAACAAGTCCAAGAAGCCTGGGAACTGTGGAAATGGTGCTCGGCCATTGCGCTACCTGCTTGCTCATGGGACTTGACCATTGTTTGGAATGTCATTTTTGATCACTGGCCATCTCATCTACTTCTGAGTATGAGCTTTTTGGCTCACATGTAAAAAAGTTAATCTAGCTGAAAGGATTTATTACATTTAATGTATTATGAAAAGTTTCTATTTTAATTGATTTATTCCCCTCACAGTTACTCTGTATGGAGAATTTTGACCTTTTATGGTTCTATTTTGTATTAAGAAGGAGTAAAAGTCAGGTAGAGAATACGCCAGCTCACATGCTCACTGCTTTCCATACTTTTTAATTGCTTTCTTAGAGACAGAAGTTAAAGCCAGCTCACTAATTTATGACCGAATGACCTGGGGCAAGCCCCATTTTTTCAGTGAAGTAGAAATACTAATAATATTTACCTTATAGGGTTATTGGGGAACTCTTAAGAGTTAAGGATCAAGCAAGAGTTAACAGCTAGTACTTAGCATACAGGCGCACACCCAGGTAGCAAAGCTCTTCAGAAACATTGGCTGTAAACCAGCCTTGAGGAGTGGGCTTAAGGCAGTCTTAGAGAGGAGGTATGGTGTTTGTTTACCCATCATTTTAGATTTATAACAGCAGCTACTGCAGTATGATAGACCCCTTTTATTGGCTTAGGTGGAGTTCTGAGATGTCATTTCATTGGTTTTTAACAGTTGTAAAAAGGGAATTGCGCTGTAATTCTGTGAGAGGGGTTCAGCACCATGCCTATACTTCCTAGTGTGAGGGTGTGCCTAATTGGAGGAAGCTGACAGAGGCTTCGAAGTCAGTCCAACCACTCCCTGTAGGAAGAGGAGCTCTGCACACTGCTTGCTGTCCTGTTCCTGGGAGGAGACCAGATATTTCTTCCTAAGGAACCTAAAGACCCTAACCTACCTGCAAAGTCCTCATGCCAGTTTCCTTAATGTTTCAGGGGGCATTAAAACAAAAAAGCAGTAGTTTACTGTTTTATGTTTTTTGGTAGACACACAGGGCAAGTATTTGGTTTATATTTCTGGTCACACCACCTGAAATTTTAAATACGTGAAACAATGATCCTGATAGTCAGAGGTGGCAGAAGATTGCCCAGCTGGCATGGGTTTTCAGAAATACTGCTGAATGTTGTGAACTGCTCAGTGTGTGGGTCTCTGTGTGTCCTCTCTTCTCTCCTGCTGAAGAATTGCAATAAATTGAGCTAAAGTGAGTAGACAGGCCCAGACTGTGCTGTGTTTGATTCCCATCAGTCCATGCGTTCAGTAAGGCCTTCTGTTAAACCACTCCCTTTGAGAGATTTTAACATGTGGAAAATTGAGGGGTGCCATTCAGCATGACTCCTGATTCTGGGGAAACAGGCTGGTTTATGAGTACAGTTTCTAAAGCTCTTTCTTTGTATCGTACTTGGCTCTGATCTGTAAGAGTGGACATTTTCCAAGGTATTTGTCCATTCCCAAGCTTCTTGAGGGAAGCAAACCCAGGAAGTAATTAGCAGATGAGTCAACAAACTTGCTTGTGGTACCTACCCAGGCTCTCAGCCTAATAGTTTATCTGCGTAGATAGTAGTTTCTGCCAAAGGTCTGTATCAAGGGAGTTCTAAGGATAAAGGGATGAGTTTCCCAGAGGCTCTCTCAACACCAGTTGAAATGGACAGTTCCTTTTCCTCGCCTCAAAAAATTATTTATTTTATTGTACAGGCATGTTACCTTGCATGTACATCAAATGTGTGCAGTACCCAAGGAGTCCAGAAGAGGGTATCCCCTGGATCAGATCCCCTGGAACTTGAAGCCCCTATGTGGTTGCTGGGAACTAATCTTGTACCTTTTGGAAGAGAAGCCAGTGCTCTTAACCACTGAGATATCTCTTCTGCTCAGTCTCTTTATTTTTACACACTTGGCATCTAATTTTACCCTCATACTTCTAGACTAGTGGGATAAAGAGGCGTAGGTAAAGATGGGGTAGGAGCTCAGAGAAGATGGGAATGAGAGTGTCACCAAACCTGAACCATTGTCTCTTACCCAGACAGCAGATGGTAGATTCCAGAAAAGGAAGTAGGCCTAGGAAGGAAGACTTATTTTTTACTATGTTTGTCAACTTACATGAGTCCAGTCAGAGACTAATAGCTGCTCGAACTATCCCTTGTGGCACAGTTACTTGATTAGGAAAAGGGATGATAGATGGCATTAGTAATATTAATGATAGCCATCGTGATCATGAGCTACAGGTATAAATGCAACAGATGTTGGGTTATATCCTTGTTTTATTTAGTGCCTAGCCACAGCTCTGCTTTTAGATATCTATCTTTTCCTTGGCTTCAGGCCCAGAAGCAGCCTTGTGCTGATATCCACTGTCATTCTGTACACATCATTTCTTCTTCCTACCCTGCTTTCTCCTCCCAGCCTCCACTCATCCTCACTCCAAGGATCCTCAAATGCTCAGCTCTAAACTCTCATTTGTGGTAAGCAACTTAATAATTATATCCCATCATCACTTTCATTTGGGTAAAGTTTTTAACTCCTAGGGGCACTATAAATAAATACAAAATAAATATGCATTTCTGTTATTATCCCTAATAGGGAATGCATAATATATTTTATTTCCCTTAGGGTTGAAGCCTGTCTTCAAAAAGGATAATAAATATAATAAGGTGTCTTTTCTTCAGGAGCTCATCAACCCTGGAGCTATCAGCTGCTATCCCTTGTCTGTGAAAACAAGAAGATGCTTCATACTGAAATTGTTCCTGTCCTTTACTGGCTGGCCTAAGTGGGGCTTGCAACATGCTCAAGAATAAACTGGCAGGAAGAGTACAAACCCTGCTCTGTTGAACTTTCAGATCCTTGCCTCCCCTGGGGCAGATTCTGCTAGAGCTGGTCCCTCCTTTCAGTGTCTTTATGAGAATGTCCTCATGACCTGGGCTATCCTTTTCCAGATCTTCCTTCGGCAGACTCCACCTTACACTTCTTGTTCTTTCACTGTCAGTGCTTGCCCCTTAGAGACAGCACTGTCAGTTTGCCAAGCTTTCCGGTAGACAATCAGTTTGTCTTAGTCCTAAAGTCTCACTCACATGAATCTGAGTATTGTATCTATAGAGGTGGGTTGCTGCTTAAAATAGTCTAAAACCATAACAGTCTTTTAAAAATGTTTTCCCACTTTCTTAGGCTTATTTTATATACATACGTGTGTTGCCAGCATGTATTTATGTGCACCATATGAGTGCCTAATGCTGTAGAGGTCAGAAGGAGGTGTTAGATCCCCTAAAACTGAGTAACAGACGGTGTAAACCACCATGTGGGTGTTGGGAATAAAACCTGGCTCCTCTGTAAGGAAGAGTAACAAGTGCTCTAAATTCCTGAGCCATCCTTCCAGCCCCTTAACAATCTGAGTGTGATCTTGGCCTTTGTCTTTCTCTGGGCTTTGGTGTGGTGTTCCTATTTGTGGAACAGTGGATAATTAGATAATCTTTCTGTCAAACACACGTGTGATCAAGAACTAAATATGTCAAAATATAGTAAAATGTGCTTTTATTCTACACCTCATAATAAATTGTGTTTGCATTATGAATTTCCTGAAATGAAGAACAATGTTCTATGGGAGAGCTGTGTCATACGCACATTCAGCATATGGCAGATTCCATTTATACACATGATGTTCCTTCCTGAGCTAAGCCTTGGCTTGTATTCCTCCAGTGAAGGGAAACTGCAGCTGAAATACTGACGTGAAACAAACGGAACTCTTACTTTTGGCACTTAAGCTTCACAGAACTTAGATCCTAGTAGTCAATGGTAATTTGACAATGATTTTAGGGATTTTTATAGATAATGTTGATCATGTGTAATTTCTGAATTTAAAGACATACCATGTCCACTTGCTTTCTGTGTTCTGAAGCTGGAGTCACTCAGCTTGTACTGATTGGTGCTTTAGAAGTGTTCATCTGAAATAGAGTAGGACGTTAACTATGACCGAGACAGTCGCTCCTCAGGAAGCCTTTGTGGACACCCTATGTTACCTGTTAGTCGATGTGAATAAATTTCTAAAGTGTATTCCTTATTAGTCCTGGAATAAAATAAAGCACTAAACTCAATGTGCATGAGATCATTTGGGGCATAGGCAATGTTTTGTCCAAGGTTCCAGTTGCTCTCCTGCATATGGCCATTTATGGCAATGCACATACACCCTGGGGAAGCTCAGCACTGCTTCGGTTGAACACAAACAAGAAAAAGAAGCACCAACCTAAAACTCAAGTTATCCTATAGGAGACCATTTTTCTCTATAGCAATTGATCTCAGAGCTTAAAGAACCATTAGGTTTATATTTGGCCACAGTAGTCTACTTGTAAAGTTGTGCCTACATAGACACCATCAGGACAAGTAAATCTGTAGCAAATTGAACAGCTGACATGTCCTTCTCTGGATAGATACTGGGGTTAAACTTCAGAGTGCAGCACCCTGTGTTTACAGAGAGTGGATGAGAAGCATCATCTGAATACCTTGCTAAGAAGATAGGAAAAGTCTGTTGAAGACCCCTCTGAAATTTCATCATAAGACATTATAACCCCACCCCCAACAAAACAAAACAAAATCTCATCTGTAATCTTTAGAATCAGAGAAGGAAAAACTTTAAAAAACTGTTTTAAAAATGGCTTTTTAAAAAATGGCATTTACATTTAATTTGTATGTGTGTGTGTACAGGTCATAATACACATGCAGAATACAATTGGTTCTCTCCTTCCACTATATGGGTTCTGGGGATGGAGGTTTGAAGAAAAATGTCTTTACCTACCGAGCCTTCCAAATGGCATTTCCAAATTCTATATTTAACCCATCTTATCATAGAGATGGTTATGTTCATCCCTTCTACAAAAATAGACTCCATATTGAATATCCTGTGTCTGAAGTGCTGCTTGGGGACCAGAAATATTTTGGAGTTTCCCCCCCAGATTCTGAAATGTTTGCATATGCATGAATTATTTTGGAGATGAGGCCCAAGTCTAAATAGAAATTCATTTATGTTTGTCTATATCTTATACACACACTCTGAACACACTTAATTTTTAAAAAATGTTTTTTGTTCATGAAATGAAGTTTCATGTTGTGGTATTTCCCACTGTGATGTGCATGCTGGAAGTTTTCATAATTTGAACATTTCAGATGTAAAGGCTTTGGATTTTGAATGCACAACTCGTATTGATAGTGAATAATGACTTTGAGGGCTGAAGAATTCAAAGCTTGGTAAAGAACATAGTATAATTTAGGACTGCCTTAAGAAAACAGTATTAGAAAAAACTACAATTCTTTGTTAACTAGTGTTTGGTTCTTTGGGTATTCCCTAAGCATACAGCATTTATTGTGAGCAAAGCCACAACTGAAAATGAAAATGGTTTTAACATAAGTTATTAAAGAAATAATATGCTGCTCAGAAACATCCTCATACACCCTGTGCACAGTGAGGTACAAGGACAAATGATTCTGCTATGTCCCTACCTATGCCATCAATGAGTGAGCAGTTCTACCACAGTGTCTGTTGTCTGTCTATGGCATTAGTCTCCAGCACACTGTCCCATATCTGTGACATTAGTCTCCTATCCATTGTCATCTAGCTTTGGTTTCTGTGACTAGATTAATTTTATCTATTCTTAGATTCCATAGGAATGGAATTTTATACTATATGGATCATTCTTGTTAATATACGACATTAACATCATTCTCCAGAGTTTTTATGTGTCATATGTATTAGTGGGTTCCCTCCACCTCAACACACATTTTTTGGTTGTCTCTTAGTTTCCTATGTTGGATAACTAAGCTTACCTAGGGTAATTTAGCGTACTCATTCAGCTTTTGGTGGGCATTTGAATTCATGTTTTTTATTGGCATATATTAATTCAATAAAACAATGTTTGATTATGACATTTTTATTGTAGTTTTTGACAATGTTTCATTCCAAGTGAGCATCCCTAAGGTACAAGTATGCTATACCTAGAAAAGACATGGACTCACCTCTGACTTCAAATATATGAAGCAAATGTGTTTGTCAGTATTGCACAATTTGATTATCCACAAAGGAAAATATTCAAATAAACCCAGTAACTGACTTAACTCAACTGAGCTGTCTGGCCTCAAAGTTCAGTTTTTACTTCTGCCCTTAAAACCTCTCACAGTAGCAAGATATTCTGACTTGTTGAAAAAGAACTACATTAAGGAAATATATTATCTGGTTCTTCTGTTTAATTTTTAATTACAGGTGATTCAAAGGCCTCAAAGACATAGTAGGAAGTAGCCAAATGAAGGAGTATTCTTTAGGTGACATTCTGAAGTTTGGATTTTTTCTAGAATCACTTGAACATGGTTACAAATGTTTTTCCAGGGCAGTGATGTTCTTGAATAGTATTTAAAGGAGCTAGAGAAGTAACTCCATCAGTAAGGGGCCTGTTGGACAATCATGAATGCCTGAATTTGGATCCCCAGGACCCACATAATAGCTGAGCCTGGTGACACACTTGTAACCCTAGCAGTAAGGCTAGAGATGAGTAGGATCCTGGATCTCACTGGCTAGCCAGCTTAGCTAATAAGTGACTGCCTCTTTCTTTCTCTTGCCTCAAAGTAATGATGGAGAGCAGCAGAGGAAGATACCTTGTATTGACCTTTGGCTTCCGCATATAGGCATACACATGTACACACAGCCACAAACAGTGCATATGCACAAATGGTGCACATGTACACACATGTAAAATAGAGTGGTATCTAAGCGTTAATTCTTGCCTTCAGTTTAGCAAATGTGGTGGTTTACTAGTTAACTGAATTATCTGAAGAAAGAGTGATACAAAATTCTCCGTAAGCTGACCACACTTTGTAGGAATTTTATCTATCTCTGAAATGTTGAAATAAACCCAGGAAACTATGGCTTATTAATTCTATCCTTTGTCCTTCGATGTTATCTTCTTAGGGACTCAGGGCTTGGGACTGGCTTTTCCTACTGTGAACAAAAATGGCTTCACAGTGAGGAGTAGGAAACCTTCTTTTCTGAATTAATTTAATCAGATTTGTCCTACAAAGTATGTAACGAAATTTCCTCTCCAGAATAATGTCACTTGTCTATTTTTCCATTTGAAATGATAAGAATGAATAATTGTTCATACATTAATTTATTTACAAACAGTATTTACATTAAGAACTACTAACACTAACAATAAGGAGACAGTGGAAATTATTGTTCAGATATGAAATGTGTGGACCAGGTCTGTAAATACAATCTTGTCTCCTGGTGGTGTTTAACTAGTATTTGGGCAATGTCATGATGCAAGAAGAAATCCAATGATTTGTAACTTCATTTGGTCAATAGATTTACCATCAACAAGGATATAGTTTATCTCTCCTCAGAATCATAATTTGTCAGGGTTGTTCTGTTTCAAGAAGGGTTGCTTTTAAAAGCATTTTGTACGTGTACAAATGTGGCCACTCATATTAAATACCAAGAATGTTTGGTCTGAACATAGTAGTTTATTTTGAAAATGAGTAACTATAGTCCTGTCGTGTGATCAGGTTAATTCAGTTGTATGACTTGCTATTGTTTATATTTAGCGTACACATGTATGTGTTATGTTCATATATTATATGTAATATTGATAAGATCTAATTTCATCCTAATAATACGTGCTGATGAGTCTCTATACTGCACATGACAATGAAAAATGTCCATGTACTGACTGGTACTTCATAACTGGTTTCCACCTTGAGTGAAATTGGCTCTACTGGTTTTACATAGAAGTGTTTTGTATTACCAAAGGTGGTGAGTAACTTAGGCCTGCAGCCTTCTTAGCCCTTGTAGATTAAGAGAGCTCAATGATGGTGGAATTTTGACCAGTTTTTGTTCCTGTGAGTTCTTCCATAGGTTAGCAAAAGAAAAAATTAATTGTGATGTAGGCAAATTTGAATTTGGTGCTGGATTCTGGGGAGATTTTCAATTACTTAAGGAAATAGAAATGAATAGTTAAATGAGGGTGGGAGACAGTGTCCTGATGTGGTTGTTTGGCTCAGATTAATGACACAGCAAGTGCTCTCTGAGTCTAGATTAGGTTCGTGGAATGACAGGGTCTATCAAAGAGGTGGTAGGGCTTGAACTGGAAGAGGCTGGACGGGGACACGAAAGGGTTAATGTCTGTGTAGATGGGAGAAGAGGCCAAGTAATTCTGAGCACACTGTTTTCACTAAGAACTGCTCTTCCCTCCCTCCTTTTGTTTCTTTCTCCCACACTGAAAATGGCTGTATTGTCCCTTCCTGAACTGTATGTCCCTTCTGAGGCAATCTCTAAGCTTTAGAACTTACTTGCTTTAAAAAATCACAAGGTAAATGCATGGAATGATTTTTATTTTATTGATACATAATCACAATGTATTTTGAAGGGTGCATTAATTAACTTTAGAAACTAAATTCAGGATGGGTACTATTCTTTCAAAAGGAGATGGTATATGCCTTTTAAAGTTTATATTTTAGACAAAATGTCCACATTCAGTATTAATTTCTTCCTAAGCTTATACCCATCACCTCAAGACAATGTTTTAATTTGTATTGTAAGAACTAGTCAATCTCTTTGTTTGTATTCTTTAAACATATTCCTGTATACAAGTATGAAATTACTGCTGGTTGCATTGTTTTGTTTATTAATTATTGTTGAAAATACAACTTAGAGTTTTGTTTATTTACTTAGCCATAATTATTAGTACAAAATGCTGAAATATAATAAGCAGCCATTTCTACTTTGGCTGAAATTACCTGAGTTTACTTGTGTTTTTATTTACATCACTGACTGGTTTTATCACCTTAAGGGTAAATAATTAGTATGAGGCAGAATTCATCAAATATAATTCCTACCTCATTGCCTATAACATAAGAATCAAATGTAATTTCATGTCTGTATAGAACCTCATGTAAACTTCTGAGATGGCAAGTTTTACAGGTTGGATCAGTTCTTTATACCCTTGTATTCTTCATCTTCCAATTTGACTGTACTGAACATGTATAGCTCTGTGCGTGTGTGTTGGTGTATCTATGTGTCTATATGTTCTTATTCTCTTAACAATTTATGTAGCAGTTAAATATTATTTGTGTTACAGTTCATAAAAAGATGATTTAAAGCCCACAAGATGATAAATGCATGTTTTATGCAAAAAACGACATTTAAAGAGTTAAGGGGGGGTGTGTCCTAGAATCAATGCCTCTTTTTTATGGAGGAAAATTGCACATTAGTCTCAAACAGTAAGTTCTCCAGGTTAGAATTGTGCATATTAATCACTGTTTTATTCTTAGCACCTGAAATGCTATTTGGCACAGAGTAGGTTTCATTAAATCACTCTTACCCAATCCTGTGTTAATATTTTGAAGCACTCTCTGATTCCTTATTACTTTAGATTCATAGACATGGAGTGGTTGCTGAAGATGATCTGATTCCCCTTTAATAGATGAGAAAGAGCTGGGAGCAGAGAAGGGACTGACTTGTTAACACAAAGCATGACTCTGTTTAGATGTGCCAGTAGCCCATTCACTCAGCCATCTCTAACAGTTCGTATGTTGTATGGTTGGTTATGCCTTTTTTAACATGTCTAGCTTTGGCTCCTTGGTATTTAGAACATCTTACTCAGTGGATTGTCCTCGAATGAATGACAAGGCTGACCTCTAATGTGGATAGAAAGTTCTTGAAAGTTCACACTGTAGGCCATATGCCGAAAACCTTTCTAAGTTCAATAATTTTACAAAAATGTGTTGGTAAGGATGAGAGAAATGGTCTTTTATATCATGGATTGTGAACAGCTTGACAAGTTATGTACTGAATGTTATTATTCTGACCTGTCATACTGACCTGGCTGTGTGAGGGTCCTCTCCGCTCTTAGTCCCCTTTGTAACTCTTGAGTAGCAGCCCCAGTGACTTTTGAGGTAGGGAAAAAGTGGAATAGCAGTTAAAAGAAGTACATTACCTAGCCGGGCAGTGGTGGTGCATGCCTTTAATCCCAGTACTTGGGAGGCAGAGGCAGGTGGATTTCTGAGTTCCAGGACAGCCAGGGCTAAACAGAGAAACCCTGTCTTGAAAAACAACAACAACAAAAAAGTACATTACCAAATTGCTGACAAATGTGAAGATGTTTGCATAAATTTAGCTCTGTTTGCAGCTTTGAGTAAAAAGGAGTTGTCTCTTACTAAGGGGGAAAAAAAGCTGAGTAGTAAGGTGGTGGTGGTAGGGTGTTTGGTTGGGGATATGTGTGTGGTTCTGAGTTCCAGCCAGGGAACTCAGCCATCACAGTGCCTCCCAGTAGTGGAGTATATATGCAGAAGGCCTGCTAGAAAGGTATTCGCCCAGGGGAACCAGCAAGATACTTTGGCCAGGTGGTAGCAACAGATTCTGTTGTCTCTCCTCTCCTTCCGAGGGGACCAGTAGTAGAGCTGGAAAAAAAATGTAATCTCTCTTGCTGCTGTGAATGGAGTAACCACAAACACAGGACCTCCGGTAGTCACAAGTCTGAACTGAGTCAGACTGGCCAGTCTACAGGTTCAACAGGACTGCATTCCTCTGCAGGCCGTGCAGGAAAATCAGGTTTATGCCCCGATTTTTGATCCCTTCCTTCATGTTCACAGGTGGAGATAGGGGTCAAGGGTCAGGTCCTTACACCATACCATTCTAGTCTCGTCTGCCTCCCCTTTCAGCTAACAACTTCCATGGTTACATTAGGGCCACCCAGGATTTTCTCCCAGTTTTAAAACCTAATTTCCCTCACCATATAAAGTAAGTTTCACAGGCACTGTGAACTTGGATATCTTTGAGGAGCCATTCTTTGCCTACCATAGTAAGAAGTGACTATTCTGTTACCTTACGCAGAGACACAGCTGTGGGTGTAGGAACATGTAAGCCTGAAGTGATGTCTTGTGAAAGGAGTCAGAAATACAATCATCTTTCCGTATTAAAAGGGTATATGTTCTAAGAATTCCAGTGGATTCTAGAAACAGGCACTATTGCGTGCTGTGTAGACTGTGCTTTCCTATGTGCCTGGTGAATGTTGTGCCAGAATTAATGTGGGCAGTTGGTGCTTATAGCATGGACATAAAAGATGATGAGATAGTGCTCATTGCAAGCAGGATGGATCTGTGTTCCATTATGATGCTGAGAATAGAGCACAGGTAAAACTTTGGCATTGTTTATTTCTGTAATGGTTTAACATGTTGGGCTATGGTTATTAACTGTAACTGAAGCCACAGGACATGAAACTGCATGAAAGGGCAGTGTGCTAAGTGTCTGTCTCAGTCTCCTGGCTAAACACAGTGGGCAATGTTGATGCTTCTTTCGTACAGGGATCGAAGTGAGCAGAGGAGGGTGGAGAAGGGACCAGCAGGGCCATGCTGAAGTTGTCACACACAGGAAGAGACTGTCGCCAGTCTGTGTTGTTTGGAGATGGAGTACTCTTGCCTTAGTCTTCAGAGTTCTGGGATAATAGATATATTACCACACCTACCTCCATTCTGAATCTTGACTCCCTGAAGACCACAGAACTCAGTAAATTTCTGAGTGTCAATGTGGGTAGGGTGTAGTACAAAGGTGGAACAAGAGAATCCATATTCTTGTTTTACATTTCAACCTGCATCCATTCCCCTATTGTATTTAATAAAGCATTTCTCAAATCTTTGTTAGTTTCATACTGCTCATTAGGAAACTATTTGTGTTTTTTCACATAGACACCAGTATTTCCTGAAATTTTCTGCCGTCTCCACATCTCTCTAGCCTACCTGAGAGAGTTGCTTGACGAGTCCTTTAAAGGTTTCTCCAGGCAGAAACATTACAGGACAGGTTCCTTGACGGTGATCTTAGTGGAGTTGCCTTAGCTTCTTGCCTCGCCTTGTCCTGGCTTTAACCTTACTCACCTGCTGTCAACCCTGTACTACGCTGCTGAGAAATACTGTGTTTGTGCTGGGGAGCCTTAGTAGAAAGACTTGATCTTCTGTTGAATAGGCAAGACTAAAAAGCTCACTTCCTTTGAAAAATTGTGCATACTTTTCTGTAAGTTATAGATGGTTTTATATTTGTTTAGTTTTTCTTTGCTCAGAAAGTTGAATGTTTCTAATAATACATTTCTTTAGTAAATCCAGAACAGAAAGTTAAATTTTGTTTGTTCACAAATGGTGTGCTGAGGCCAGTACAAGCTTTCTTCTTTAAAAGCCTCAATTACCTACAAAGCAGGTTCCTAGGATTATTCTTCCTGACTGCTTCTTCTATGGCTGGCGCTTGCTGAAAGGAATATATAAAACAGTTCATTGAATAAGGACCGTTGCACAGACTACCCGCATACAAGTGGACACTGAATGGAGCTGATTTTTGTGGAGTGGAGTCTTCTACATTTGCATTTGTGCTTAGCGGGTCTTACAATCTGCATCCTCATATTTAAAGGTCACCACTGTTTCTTTATTTGAAGCAAAGATTCACATAAATGGGGTGAATTATTTAAATCATATTTTTAGGTTTTGTACTAATGGCTTAGTAAGATTGATAGGAATCTGTTGTGGCCAAACAGATAAATGTGTCAAAGTATGGTTCTGGTTTAATGAAGTTAATCAATATATTTGCATATCATTCTACTTTCTATGAAGAAACTAAAATGAAGACATATTATGGAGAAGTGCTTTTAAACCACACTGTAGGCATGCATATTCACTAACTTTTAACTTGTAAGCTTTAGTGTATTATTTATCAGCAGTGTTTATGATCATGCTGTAATGGCAAGGAAGGGACCCTTGTACTCAACTGGACTTTTGAATGCTTTCAGGCAGGTATTAGTATCTCACTGGTGATATCAGTATGGGGCACCATTTTTTGAGCAGAAACTCTGCTCATAATTTTTTGAGATAGGACTCTGCTACTATGGTACTTTTGTAGGAGACATGAAAAAAATTAAAGTCTCAGATATGGTGACATATAGCTGGTTGCTGGCACCAAATTACAAAGAAGGAAAGACAGTGGCAGAAATAGAGAAACCAGGAGAAGCCCAAGGGAAGAGTTGGTTGCAATGAGATGCCTACAGGGTCATACAGAAGAGGCTCAGAAGCTTTGGAGGAGGGAGTAGGTTGGAGGATCTGGAGACTCTGTTACCTGTGTTCAGTATCTGCTGCACCTCAGAGAGCAGCCAGGGTGTTAATGAAGAGACACAGTCCTGGGAGATCATTGAAGCAAAGGGGAGGGAGAAGCACAGTTAGAGGGGCTGGGGGAGGACCAGGCAGGACTCCTGAAGAAGGAAGTGATTCACATATCAGGTATGGCAGGAGGTGAAGATTCACAAAAGTGCCCTGGAGGGCCTGTGGCCACCCAAAAGCTATTTCAGCAGTATACTCAGAGAAGGTTGGTTGAAGAGAGCCTGATAAGGTTAAGTAAAGTTGTCAACCTGCAATCCTAGGAAGGAGAGAGGGTAGTGATAGTCACCCAAATGGTGTTGGGAACCTTCACTCCTTCTACTCTGTATATAGAGTAATGGTCTCCAGCAGGGTTGTGCCTGTGTGCATGTATCTCAGGTCATAGGGTCCTGAGGTCGTCTCTGGGTTGAGAATCTCAGTGTTGAAAGATAAAACCACCCACACCTCTGCTTGATCAGGAGGTTCAGCAGTCCTACCCTCCCCCATTGCTTGAACCAGAGCTGAGAACTATCTTCCCAGCTGTTCTGAGCTTCCCTACACATACCTCCCAGCTGTGTGATCAGTCCCCTTACTTCCCAGCTCCTGCCTGCAGGGGCTCATATGAATAGAGAGCTCAGCTACTAAGCTCCCAGAAGGGTGAACTGAAAGCAGGCTTGTAATAAAAATGCAATAACTTTCCTACTTGGTACTTTCTCCTATTCATGGGCTTTTAGTAAATCAGGGCCTGGTACAAACAGAGCTGACAGCTCTGTTTTAAAAAGCGTTGGGGTAATTTGTAAGGAAATAAAAAGAAATCTGGCGCTATGAGAAAAATGTAACCCCATTTCAAAACTTGGGTTAAAAACCTTTATTGTTATTTCAGAATGCTTGACCTGTAAATTGTTTTTTCAATAAACTAAACAGAACTTTCTTCTCGTTATTAACATTCAGGGCAGAGATTTAGGTAGCGGCCCTGTACGTTCTCCCTCAGATTCTCCCATTTTCTCCCATCCCTTCCTGTTCTTTTAGACTGGTCTATATTCTAGCTCCTATGCGTGATCTGGATCCATGCAGGCTACAGAGACTTAGGTGAGAATTACAACATTTTAGGTTTTAACTGTATTCTACCAACTTTACCGAGCCAGGAGGTGAGAGGCCAAACTGCAGATACCTATTGAAAGTGACTGAATTTCTCAACAGAACATCCCATTTTTGGTAAGAAGAGGATCTGAGATAGCAGGATGTCAAAGCCAGTGTCATAAAAACTGTCCAGTGAATTCCATGCTTGGGTTTTTGGATGACTTGAGCTCTAATGAGCCTGAATAGCCCTTCCCTGTCTTGCCTCGTATACCTTGCTTATCTAACAGCTTTCCTGCAGGGTTAGGGATGGCGGTGGGCATAACTAAGCAGGTCAGATCTGGCTTTTCATCAGGAGGAGGCACAGATACAAAGAAAGCTACCTTTGAACTTAAAAGAAATATGTAAAAGAATTGCTGAAATGAGGTGGTGTTTAAATAGTGTGTGTATCCTGTTATTGATCTTGCAAGGTTAAACAACGAAAAGGGAACCAAGGCTTCATGGTTGTTCAGTGTGATTAGTTCTTAGTTAGAAACTACCTAGGTTATATATCATAAAGGCAACTTTAAGCTAGTTACATTAAAATGTATCCTTAAATTTGGAAGCTATTCATTTCCTATCTTTTTTCTTGTCATGTCCAAAGAGATTTGTATTTCTGAAGTCTGGGTAAAATAAAAAAAAAAAAAAAATCTAGAATGAGGCCTGCCATCTTTAAGTGGTCTTTATTAGAAAATATTCTTAGTTCCTACATTCTGCCAGATGTGAATCATTATTTATGAAATACTGATAGTATTTACTTACGCCAGGAGACAAATCCAAGTTTTTCCAGCTTGGTAAGATTTTAATAAGCTAATAATATATTTATTTGTTAATAGTATAGTTATATATAACCTGTATTCTTCTTATACATCTATATCCCGCATGCATGTTTAGGAAACATACTTTTAAGTTCCATTATTCTTAATATATGTAACACACCAATATCTGCATATAAGATACTTATCTCCCCTGACCCAGAACTGTGTTTGGCTTTCACAGGGACAAGTTTTAGAATGAGAAACTAGACGCTTCTTAAGTAGTCCAGTGTTGGAGGATCACTATGGAGCAAAATAAACACTTAGATATGGATCATAGCCTTACCGATATCAGGCAGAGTAAGTGCTTGTGCTGACCTAGAATGCAAACAAAAAAAGATACTTAGATTATATATTTATTCAACAAATATCTGGTAAATAAAGTCTCAGACTAAGTCTTGTGCTAGGAACTTGGCTGTAGTATGTATCATTTTCGCTCATTCTTTCATTGTATGTGTTGACTATAGTGAGCAAAAAATACAGGTACTGAGTTAAAATGTTTCTCTATATCACATGTAAATGTAAAATACCCATAGATGTTTCTGATTGATTCACTTGTATTTTGGTTCTCATGCGATGTCAGTGAAGACATTTATAGTAGACAGCAGAGGGCTTTGCTTTAGTTCTCTTTGCTGTGCTTTTATGGGAAATTGTTGAACTGACTTTCATTAAGAAATGAAAACTTCGTCCTAAGGGTCCTTTCTCTAGCTCCTTCACTGGGGACCCTGTGCTCAGTCCAATGAATGGCTGTGAGCCTCTACTTCTATATTAGTCAGGCACTGGAAGAGCCTCTCAGGAGACAGCTATATCAGGCTCCTGTCAGCCAGCACTTGCTGGCATCCACAATAGTGTCTGGATTTGATGGTTGAATATGGGAAGGATTCCCAGGTGTAGCAGTCTCTGGATTGTCATTCCTTCAGTCTCTACTCCACTAACTAGTACCCTCAGAGCTCCTAGGGACTAAACCACCAACCAAAGAGTACACATGGTGGGACTCATGGCTCCAGCTGCATAGGTAGCAGAGAATGGCCTAGTCGGTCATCAATGGGAGGAGAGGCCCTTGGCCCTATGAAGGTTCTATGCCCCAGGGAAATGCCAGGGCCAGGAAGTGGGAGAGGGTGGGTTGGTGAGCAGGGGGAGAGGGAAAGGAACAGGATTTTTTTTTTCAGAGGGGAACTGGGAAATGAGATATCATATGACATGTAAATAAAATATCAATTAAAAAAAGTAAAAAAAAGAACTAAACAAAACCAACCAATTCTGTCATCATCATTTATTATAATAATAATAATAATAATAATAATAATAATAATAATACGTTTTGTTGTTGTTGTTGTTAGTATTAAAAAAAAGAAAGAAAGAAAAACTAGAATCTGTGCCTAACACTGATCTCCATACTAGTTTGGAATCTAGCCCTTTCCATCCCCCCTCATTCTGGGCTTCCCTATGCTGTTTAATGAGTTCGCATTACCAGAAATGGAACTGCTTTTCTTCATGTTCATGTCCACCCAAGATAGATATGCTCAGTGTTTTCCTGAAGGCAGCATCATTTAGAGAGCTCAAAGAGATCAAAAAAGTGAGCTAACAATCTGATTAAATAGGTTTACTCATAGGGTAAGCCTGGAAAACTATTCTTTGAGGAGGCTGTGATATAAAAATACATCCTATGTCCTACCAGGAAGCTATGGATATGTCTTTTCATGTTTATTGATGGTTATTTGTTTGTTCAGTATAAAACTAAGTGGGGTTTTTTTGGTGTTTTTTGTTTTTGCTTTTTTTTTTTTTTTAATTTAAAATATTTACTGACCTCCAGGGTCTGTTTCTTTTGATTGGTTGTGGCTTCTGTGGTTGCTTTCTTTTGATTGGTTGTGTCTTCTGTGGTTGCTTTCTTTTGATTGGTTGTGTCTTCTGTGGTAGCTTTCTTTTGATTGGTTGTGTCTTCTGTGGTAGCTTTCTTTTGATTGGTTGTGTCTTCTGTGGTTGCTTTCTTTTGATTGGTTGTGTCTTCTGTGGTAGCTTTCTTTTGATTGGTTGTGTCTTCTGTACTTGCTTTCATTTTATGCTATTCTATCTTTTCTCCATTTTTCTCCATTACACCAATTTTCCTCCTTTGGTTTTTTTCTAATATCCCAAGGTGGCTCTAGGTAAACTTCTTGTTAGAATGATACCAGACCATTCTTTTAATAGCAAAACTGTGTGATTTCTTTACACTGAAACAAGGCACTGATATTTTCACATGCCACTAAAGTCACTTCTGAGACAAGGAAAATAGCCACTAATCAGAAAAGCCATAAGCAAGTCATTATTAAACATTTTCTTCCTCCTTTTTTTAAAGTGCTACTTCCCAAAAAGACTGGGAGGAGAAATGCTCTATGAAAATGCAGGATTTCTCTTCAAGCAGACACTTCTGTATACCACAAAGGAAACCCTAGGTGTGAAATTATATTCTCTTTGTAGCAAAGCATGGTCTCACATATCACACTAAGCTGTGACTTAAACTGTTTCACCTAGTCCCTTGTAGATCGCTGGTTCTTAGCCTTCCTCATGCTGTGACCCTTAGATAGTGTTCCTCATGTTATGGTGATCCCAACCGTAGAATTATTTTTGTAGCTACTTCATAACTGTAATTTTGTTACTGTTATGAATCATAATATAAATATCTGGTACACAGGAGGATATCTGATATGTGACTCCTGTGTACAGCCCACAGTTTGGGAAACACTGTTGTAGATGTGTGATCTACAACTAGGCACACTACTCCCCAGAGAGTTTTAGTTATGTGACTGATAGTACTGGTTATAGTGTTTATATAGAGAGGAAATACATGTTCCTTACTTCATCTCCTGAGTGGGCCATTCCTGGGTTGAGAAAATGGACATTTTCACAGTGTGCTGGTTTGTTTTGTCTTCAGGGGCCATTTAAGAGTAAAAAGTAAGCATGAGAAAATGGAACCTAAAGTACTTAATGAGCAGATAACTGCTACTTAGCCAGTGTTTAGTTGAGTGTGGCCTAGTTTTGCATTCATCCTATTTCTTTTTCTCACACACACACACACACACACACACACACACACACACACACACACAGTTTTTTGAGACAGGGCTTCTCCATGTAGCCCAGGCTGTCCTAAAACTCACTCTAGATTGGGCTGGTTTAATGCACCTGCCTTGTCCTCATAAAAGCAGGGATTAATAGCATGTGACACTGTACTCAGCTTATTTCTGATATTTTATTAACGTACATTTAAAAAAAGGATATGATTGACCTTCAGTTTTGAAGAAGTAGGTGAAAGTTTAGGAAATAATTCAGTCAGTAAAGTGCTGGCTATATTTTATCCCCAATGCCCACATAAAAGCTGGTGGTTGTGGTGTGCACATGTAACTCCAGGGCTGGGGATGTACATTGAGTCAGGTAGGTTGCCCAGGTTTGCTTCCAGCCAGTCCTGCCTAATCTCTGAGCTCTAGTCAAGTGAGAGAGCCTGTCTCAACAAAGTGTAAGCTTCCTGAGAAACAACAACTTACGGTTGGTTGACCTCTGGCTTCTACTTGTTTGCAAGGACATGGGTTTGTACCTGAAAGAAATAGAAGTTGGATGTCAGATGCATCAGGTCTCCCCTTGAAGTTGATCAGTTCTAATTCCTCATGAGGCAGTATTCATTAGCCATTGTATCAAGGGGGATGAGTCAGTTTTCATTAGCCTGTGTATTTTATTCATTCATTCATTCTCTGTCTCTGTCTCTCTCTTTCCCTTTCTCTCTCTCTCCCTCCCTCCCTCTCTCTCTGTCTCTCCCCCTTTCCCCTTCCTTCCTCCTTCCTTCCTTCCTTCGTTCCTTCCTTCCTTCCTTCCTTCCTTCCTTCCTTTCTTCCTTCCTTCCTTTCTTTTTCTTTCCATTCCAAACTTTATCCCCTTCCTGGTCCATCCTCTGACTGTTCCACATCCCATACCTCCTCCTCTGTCTCCAGGAGGATGTCCCACCCTCCACACCCCCACTCTACCAGACCTCCCCATTCTCTGGGGCCTCAAGTCTCTCGAGGGTTAGGTGCATCTTCTCTCATTGAGGCCATTTCAGGCCGTCCTCTGCTGTATATGTGTTGGAGACCTCATATCAGCTGGTGTATGCTGCCTGGTTGGTGACTCAGTGTCTGAGAGATCTTGTGGATCCAGGTTGAGACTGCTGGACCTCCTACAGGGCTGCCCTCCTCCTCAGCTTCTTCTAGCTTTTCCCTAATTCAACCACAGGGGTCAGCATTCTGTCAGTTGGCTGGGTGTAAATATCTGCATCTGACTCTTTCAGCTGCTTGTTGGGTCTTTTAGAGGGCAGTCATGATAGGCCCCTGTTTGTAAGTACACTGTAGCATTACGAATAGTGTCAGGCCTTAGGGCCTCCCCTTGAGCTGGATCCCAATTTGATCCTGTCACTGGACCTTCTTTTCCTCAGTTCCAGTGACAGGCTCAAATTAGCCTGTATATTAAGGGGCATAATACCATTGTTTATTAGCAATTGTATTTAGCTTATCAATCTCTGCACTAAAAAGCAACTGGAAAAACATGAAACTTAGGACTTTTAAACAAAACTAATTCCATGATCCTCTACTTTTTACTATGAGTACATTTTAAAGTTGTAAAAATGTACAAGATCTAAGGGAAACATGACATCTATAGGAAATAATAGCTGTGTATTTGAGGTTTCAAGAAAGAAGTTGAAAGCATCTTTTGAATCCATAAACCACGAGTTTCGCTGTAATAACGACTGTAGGAAGCTGTGCTCACCTTTTGTGTATCCGTGACTTTATTTTATCATGCCAACAGGTATAGCACTCTCTGTCCTCTTGCCTGAAGGCATTCCAAAGTTCATTTAGGTGGTTTATATAATAACGGAAAGATTCTTAGAAATAGGACAGAGTGAATATAAGGTAATTGCTTTTTTCTTTTGAAGTAATTTTGAAAAGTCCTAAATTAAAATTTAATAGACTAATGAACACACAGGTCTCACCATTGCCGTATCACACCCATTATGTCTGTGGCTCTGACCAGGCTTGTGTGTAATTTATTTTTCTGCCTCGTTTCTTTTAATTTAGTGAAAACATTGTTCAAGGCTTGCACAAAATCAAGAATTACTATGCTGCTGTGATTTGTTGGAATTCTTAGGAAGGCTGTATTCTTGATGACGAGAATAGCTTCCTTGGTTTGCTGTCATGGTAAATGGTTTGAATCTGAAAATGTTAAGACGTGTGGTCACAGCAGTTCAGCATATCATCAGGCATGGGAGTCATTGCCTTTTCCTAAGTCCTTTCAGTCCTAAATGCAGTCCTTTGAGATAAGAACTATTAATTCTTCATTTTTAGATAAGAAATTAGAATTTCATATTTCCCAAGAGCTACATGATGTAAGGCCAGTGCAGATCTGACCCTTGATTGCTGCTGACAAATTTCTCTAAACTCTTTGGGGTCGAAAGACTTGGAAACAGGAAATTGATATATAGTGTACTCTTTCTGAACTTTTTTCCTATTTCACAAAGCTTTTTTTGTTAAGTACGTGCGTGCGTGTGTGCATGCATGCGTGTGTATGTGGGAGTGTGATCAGTCATGCATGTGTCGGTCAGAAGGCAATTCAGGATTCTGGGTCTGAACTCAGACTGCTGAGCTTGGCAACAAGTATGTCTAACCACTGGAGCGCTCTGACCAGCCCTTGACATGGTATTGTTGGAAACAGTTTTTAACCTACATTTGTCTTCTTTTCAAAACTATGATTTTACTTTTGTAGAAACAATAAAAAAGAAATGAATCTTTAGTTCATCGTCCAAGCTTAAAAGTGTGTTATGAGAGTGACTCCTGGGCAGTGTGTCTTGCCCCAGATGGCCAGGTTATAAATTTCTCAACCCTAGTTTGTCTGTTTTCTTAGAGGTAAAATGAAGGTGAAGTTGTCTGTGCCCTGCCATTCAAGTACTAATGAAGGATTTGTGTCACTTCCTTACAGAAAGAAGAATTATGTGTTTGTGCATGTGTTATATTTGTGTTGTTGTGATTGTCTGGGTACACACATGTATATGTGAGTGTGAGGCCAGAGACCATGTCAGATATCTCTTGCTCTCTCTCTTTACTCCTTATTTTTTAAGACAGGGTTACACCGAACCTGGACCTCATTGATTTGCTGGAGTATCTAGGCAGGGAGCTTCACGATCATCCTGTTTCTGCATGCCCAAGTGTTGGGGTTAAAGGCATATTTCCATACACAGGCTTTTGTGTGGGTGCTGAGGGTCCAAGCTCAGGTCCCCATGCTCAATCCCTCTGCTGACAGCACCCCCCCCCCCAAAAAAAAAAAAAAGCTTAAGTGTAAGACGAGGAGTAAGGTGGCAAATATAAAATGGTGAGACTGTCTTACCAGATGTCGAGCTTGCAGTGCAGGGTCAGAATATGCTGTTTAAGCCACAAAAGCGAGGAGCAGGGAAGAGCACTGTCCTGGGAATTATTCTACACCCCACAGTCAGGCAGCACGATCTGGAAATGGGGTGGGTGGGTAGGAACTACCTTTTAACTCTTGCTGTGGCCAGCATTAGTCATTCAGGCTATGAAAGCAAGAACCCCTGTGCTGTAGATCTGGTGCTCTGGACTTTGGGCAGGCAAGACAAGGTGTGTGCATTGTCCTGGTGGTTCTCCACTACAGCTGTGCTCTGTCCTCTTTCTCCTTGCTTTACTGAAGCACTTGAACCTGACAACTCGAGTTCGGGCAGAGAAGAGGCCGTGAGAGTACTGGTCAGGAGTAGGGTAGAGGAGTGGTAGCAGTCACAGCATGGCTGCCCATATCACTTCACTGCATAGATACAGGCAGGCCAGCCCTATTCCCATGTTTCAGCATTCTAACACCTTTTTTCATATTCTCTTTCAAAATGTGAACTTCCGCTTCTCTGTCAACAGTCAATCCTCATTTCCAATACCTACAACAAAATTTTTCTTTAACTCATTGACTTTGGTACTTGCTGTTTCCTTAAGTACTCAATTGATAAGAACAGGAATCTGCCTTTTTCTTTTTCTATTTTTTTTTTTTAAAAAACTGAACTGGGAGAGAAAAATCATTCAAAAAACAAAAAACAAAACAACCCCCCAAAACAAAACAAAACAAAACAAAGCCAAAAAAAGCGGCTTCCTCTGAAACAATCCACTGAAGCAGAGATTTGTCTCCATTAATGATAGAGTGCACATTACACAATGATGCTCAGTGAGTGCACATTACACAATGATGCTCAGTGAGGGAACGGGGAGAAAGGTACGGTTTAGAGCAGTGAGAAACGCACGAGCATACTTCCCCACTGTACAGCCATCCGCATTTGCTATCCCTGCCAGAATTGGACAGATGGGACCAAGCAAGGACGTAATTACTAGAGTACAGATATATGATAACGTAGAACAATACAAAGGTGATAATAAAATACTCTTTATGTCATTCACCCAGAACACTGAATTTGAATCTAGCCCCTTCCTCTTGACTTTTCCCGTTCTGTTCCTGCTTTCTTGAACAGCCCAGGCTGGCTTTGAATTAAATCATGTGTCATCCCATCTGATTCTACTTCTGTTTTCTAGAGACCTGCAGGCTGTGTCTTCCTTCACAGTTATCAGAATGCTGAGAAATGACACACATCAGACTTAAACTCTAACATTTTCAATTCCATGGTAGAGGAAGGAGGCATATCCTACATGATAAGCATCCTGAAAAATTGTATACATTGATTTTTGTAAAGATGGCCTTGTTCAATAAAATAGATATGTAAGTATAGATTAATAGACATTTAAAAGAGAATATGAAGTTGCATACACATGTTACACTTCAGGCCAACATGACATCTTCTGTTCTCTCCTGTTTAAACATATATTATTTATGAGATTCTAAGATGTGAGTAGGGTCTGGAGAAGAAAGAGGAGAAAAGTAGTGCTCCCTGTTCCAGTGAAGTCATGGACTTTAGCATGAGGTGGATGTGGGACTAGAGTGCCAGGGTGCTGTGGGAGGGAAGAGACATAAATGACTGCCATGGGGTGACTCAGTACTTCAGAGGTAAAGGAAGCCATTGAGTTGGGTCTTGAAGAACATGTGGCTAGTCTTTAAGAGCTTGCCAGATGAAGAGAACCTCAGAGAGAGAGAGAGAAAGCATGAAGATTTGAATAGGCTTGTCTAGTTTGGAGAACTGAAAGGAAGATTAAATCCCAAGAATCGAGGAGTGAGCAAGCCAGGAAATTTCTGTCAGAGATGCTATCTTGTGGGTCAGGGAGCTATGGGACAGCTTTCACAGACAACAGTTGGATTTATGTTCAGTGGAAATCATCTTATGGCAGCATGGAGAACAGATTTGAAAGATTTTCTTACCACAGGATAATGATTATCAAACCTCTTGCTGTCAAAAGCAGTGAGCCGGGCGGTGGTGGCACACGCCTTCAATCCCAGCATTTGGGAGGCAGAGGCAGGTGGATTTCTGAGTTCCAGGACAACCAGCGCTACACAGAGAAATCCTGTCTCGGCGGCGTTGGGCAGGGGGGGGGGGGGGAAGAGTGACTGAGAACACAGGAGAGAAACAGGGAGGCAAAGGCAAGGAGGCAGTGGGTGAATGGCTCCTTCTTAGAGTACAAAGTAGAACTAAGACTGGCTAGCTGGCCAGAGGAACACCATGATCTAGACATAGTAGTCCCTGCCACATGAAACAAGAAGGCACATTATGAGTCATGTGTGAAACCAGTAGGGACTGTTGAGATAGAAGATACTCATGTCAATCAGAAAGTGTAACAGACTTCAGGGGTACCAGCTGGAGCTTAAATGAAAGCCTCCTAGGAAGGCCAGTACTTCAACATTTGAGAACAAGGAGAAAAGGGTATCATAAAACCACAAAAGAACAGTTTAGGTAGAGTCAATACCAAGTGCTATAAAGAAGGCAGAAAGAGCAGCTAATCCAGTTTATTGATTGGATCACTTCTGTCAGCCCTGATCTTGTGGAGTTGTGGTAGAGATAGAGGATAAATTCAAACAGGTAGGCAGCTAAGCACCAAGATGTAGATTGACAAGACAGTGCACATGACAGTTGTTTGGGAAAGAATTTAGACAACTCGTATCAGGCGAATTTTCATGGGTCAGGGTTACACCAAGGTTTTACTGCAGACTCCAGCCTGACTGAAGTATTAGGGCTGTATGTATAGACTCTGATAGAAATATTCTTAAAGCGGTTTTAGGATGTTTGTTTTGAGCATCATGTTTTAATTCACCCATTCCTAAAGTGAGATATTCTTTTTCTTTCTGTTAAAACCTTGGAGCCATCAGTCATCCTCTCCTGCAGTTAAGTGGTGTTCTTTGCTGTCAGCTGGTGGGAGGAAGTGCTGTCCTGTGACTCGTGTGTTCTCATTCATACTCTTGAGCAGTGCACTTGATACTTGTGCCCAGTAAAGTACACTGGACATGTCACTAAGCTGGAATTTTCATCAATGGGTCTGGATTCCTGTTACCACACATTTTTCTCCTTGCTACGATTGGCAACCCTTCTCAGTGAAACACCCTTGCTTCCTTCTTGTATTCTGCTACAGCTATCTTTTCTCCATCACACTGTGCTTTACTGTTGGTGATCTTGTGTCATGCTGGCCTGTTAATCTTGTTGAGTGCTTTTCCCCATTAAAGTTCGAGGAAGGTCTTCCTACTCAGACTCTGACCAGACTGTGCCAAGGGAGGCTGGAAGTCTTCCCCAGTGCATTTTGTGATGCATGCGTGGGCTCTGCTGAGAATCTAGGGCCATAACCTCACAAGGGCAGAAGATTGGCTCACTACAGATAGATTGTTTCTTGTTCTCCCTACTAATTGTCACCCTAGAAGGCAATGAGACCAGTTGTTCCGGCATTGCCCTGGCCGCACTGACTCTGGAAGAGGTAAAGAGCTGCCGGCTTGCTTTTCTGCAGTTGACTAGGAATCTATATCCCCGCAGTCTGTGAGGGAAAACAAGCCGATTTGGGGTTTGAAATGCTGCCTCAGAGATGCTAGCACTCAGCTGCTTGTTAAGCTAGTTGCACTGTAATCCTTTAGTCAAATGGTTCAATGATCCATGAGAGAGGTTTAGTTTCAGACACAGGAAAGTGTTTACACTTGTTTGGGAAATGCTTGGCCTCTTAGCTTGTCCTTGACATTCATAACCTGTATCCTTCACCTTCAGCTTACACAAACAAGAAGAATGTGTTGTTAATATACTTGAAAGCGTTGCACAAAACACTGAAACCACATCAGAGAAAGAATTGTGATCAGGCTTTTTGCCAGTGGCATCATAACAACTATAAGGAGGTAGACAGGCAATTCTCATTGTTAAAGATCCAGAGTAAGCTAGGAAATCCACTGATTTGCCTGAGTCCTACATGGCTGGTTCTCAAATCATGGGCATCAAACACAGCCATGTTTGCATCCATACAGTGGCATGGCTTAGAGGAATAGACACATAAACCTCTTAGTTCAGGACTGCTCTTAGTAGCACATAGAGTACCTTTGTGCAGGTGATGTCTTGGGCAGGCAGGTTAGACAAAAAACCTCTTTCTTGCCTGATCACATTCCAGGGCTTGGTGAGCTGAATGTGGACACTACTCCAGGTCCCAGGGTGAATGAACTCCAGCATATACGTACCTTTGTACAGGGCACAAAATATATAGCCGCACATGGAGGACCAAACCCATAAGCTTTTATTTTGAGAGTGGACTAGTTAGCTTATAGGTATTGACAAATAGTTGAGCAACACCTCCCCCCCACTGTTCCCTCCCCCCACATAACACCATTTAAAAAATCTTGCCATTTTCCAATATTTTTTTAAGTTGATGATTAAAGAACTAATTGTAAGTGCCCTGCCTTAACAGTGTTCTTTAAGGAACTCCATTTCCCGC
>JADRCD010224818.1:0-16930 GCA_019843815.1 Montemys delectorum | reverse complement strand
AATCACTTGCTTCTCCCTGCAAATGTCATTCCCACCCTTCCTTTTAGATAGCTGTTGTAGCAGATCCTCAGGCCCCACTCTGCCCACAGGACATGGTCTGTAAAGGAGTCATTTCCTCCTGTCTCCTCCAGGCCATTCCTGTCTTGTTTTTCATGGCACTGGCAGCAGGAAGGCACATTGAATAGCTGCGCTGAAAAGGCACTTCGTTGTTTATTTTATTACTGTGGGTTTGTCTCTGCCTAATAATTAGTGTTTCCGGCTTTCTGAATTTATTTGCCAAAATATTTGCAGGGCTTTCGTGAACAAATAAGGGAGTTTCTATACAAAACTGACCACTGCCTTGCAGGCTGAGCAAGCGCCTGGCTGCCTGAGGCTTTCAGGATAAGTTTGCTCAGGGAAATACTATCCTAGAAAGGTAGAAAAGCTCTAAGTCACTAGCCTAGTGCTGCTGTTATCAAGAAGGCTGAAGCAATACAGCATCGTTTCGAGGCCGGGCAGGTCACTGCTGAGGGGTAGAGAAGCCACAGGTATTACACTGGCAAGAGTCAAGTCTAATCCTGCCTGAATTCCATTCCTGAAATGTTCCTTGGCCTTAGCTTCCCATCCTAAAAGAAGATAGTGTTACATGCCTACCCTGCTTGTAGGTTGTTAGGGTTAGGTGAAAGAACATGTGTAAGTCAAAAACGTCATGAAAATGTTATTTATATTAATTAGGCTATAAGGATGCCATTCTCTGTGTGAGACGTAAGCAAGGAAAAAAACTTGTTCACTTAGGTTAAAAGGCACATGTACCTCTTTTTCTTTCTTTATCTTTTTCTTTTTCCCCCTTTCTTCCTAAAGGGAAAACAAGATGATAAACATTCCATCTCTCTTTCTGCCCTCTCCTTGCTCTTCACATCACTGTGGGATACTTCCAAAGGCTTCTCTGCCTGTACAGGGTTGCCAGGCCTCTGTGCACTCTTTGCACACTCAAGGCTTCTCACCTGTCAGTGGGTAAATTTGCTCCTACATGTGCATACTCACCTTTCAACTTTTCTCAGGAAGTTTGTTCTGCCTGGGTAAGACAGTCAAACAGGCACAAAGCAGTGATGGACATGAGCAGACTAGATGGCGCATCCCCAGACAGAGGTTGGCTGTCATTGGTCCTGCCAGCTTTTACCTGTGAGTGGGGATTTGCCCTGTGCCTCCTGTTTTTTTTTGTTTTTGTTTTTGTTTTTGTTTTCTTTTCAGGAGAAATCACAAATAGAAATTTTAATAGGAAATATTCCCTATTCAGTGTTGGAAGCTATTTTATTATTTTTGAAATAATATTCAGGGTATAAAGTATTGCCAAAAGGCATTTGGTGGCAGACAGCTGGTCCTTAAGGTGGTGATTTAGTTAATCATTTCCTGACGGAGGATGCACACCCATGTAGTGCTCCACTGATGTAGGAGTGCTCCTCTCCTACTCTACTCTGTAGTGTTACTAAACCATGCCTCCCTTTATCTGCTCTAACATAGACCTTCCTCCCAGCACACAGCTCACGCTTTCAGCTGACAGTGACCTTGGAAGACCCTGGTATCTGAACTAGTCTAGACCTTTTTTCTCCTCAGTCTCCTTGTGTCTGGTTCTCAATGTGGCTCCTTACTCACCCTTTGTTCCAAGTCACTTGCACCTTGGAAAATCATACAGTGTTTTGGTTTCTTCTAGTGTTCTGGTCAAGTAGTTGATCCTTCTTAGTGTTAATAGATGGCCATGAGGCTTGTGCAGGAGGGATGGATATAAACCATACCTGTTAGGCAGTAGACTTGAAATTATGTCCTTTTTCATCACTTTGTGGGTTCATGTGATGATATAACCCAACTCAGGAAAGCAGGTTTTAAGACAGCAATTCATAGGCTTTTAAACATCTTCTGTGTTTATTTGTCACCTTAGTTTGCATTTCTTCTTGATATCAGATTGATGTGAGGAAATTTTGCTCATCTATCTCGTTTATAATGAAACAGTACACTGGAGGAATTCAACTGAGATTTTTGTTTTAAAACAGGAAGTCCTAACTGGAGCTAAGGTTTAGCAGTTGCTTTGATACATGCCAGCCAGACATTTCCAGTAGAAGGGGAAATGCAATACTATTCCAGATCTTTTGACAAGTTGTGAAACCAAGAACTCTTGCATAATAATAATAATAATAATAATAATAATAATAATGATAATGATAATAATAGTAGTCTATGGATCTATAGTTCTTTGACTCATGTTTAATCAGTTTCAGTCTTGAAACATTCAAAATAATTTTGTTAATAAAATAACCTTACCATTCAGAAATCCTTTCTTACATAGCAGCTTGCTGAATACTTATTAATAATATTAATAATAAATATAAAGACTTATTTTATACCTGAAAATAAATATTTAGCCAAATTAAATAGTATATTCAAGGTCATACAAATAAATGTGGTATACTGACATTTTAATTCACATCTTCCTTTTCTAATTTCTTCACAGTTTGTAGTTTTCTGAATACTAGGAATTTGTCATGTAGCATCTGTAATCTTTTTTGATGTTAACACAAATACTACAAAACATGATAAGGAGATCCATTTTTTTTTAAGCTCTATATTAGGTTTTAATGTTACAGTGCTGTGTGGTAAGGTGGGGGTGGGGTCTAGTAGGATCAGAGGTCCCTTCTTTGTGTCTTTCATCACATCTTCTTGCCCAGCAGTGAGGTCATTGTTTTAGAGGGGCAGCCTTTGCTACTTGGATTTATTCTCTGTCAGGTGTAGCCCTAATGGAGCTGTCAATACACAAGATATTAAGAACAGGCCACTACAGAAACCTGCAGTTGGTGTATTTGGGGGACAGATTTCAAGAGTGACTTAGTAACAAGTTGTATTTGGCAAAATTGAAAGGCATGGTCAGTGCAGGGATTTTTTTTTTTTTTTATTTTTTAAGTCATGGGATAGCCCTGTTGTGACAATGTTATCTAAGATCAATATAGTCCAGTCCTTAAACATCAGTGTGGTGCTGAACTGAAATCACTTTCCCCTAGAAGCAAGAGTGAGAGGGAGGGTTGCAGCTATCTGGGGGAATGCTGCTCCAAGGAAAACAGACATCAGGAGGCACAGAGAAGACGCTATGGAGACTGGGCCTGGTGTGATAAACCACACCCAAGGAGCCCATTAGACCTTTAGGTAATGGGTCTGAGGTGAATCTGAGAATGAAAAGCTCTGGGTTTTAGGTGGCCTAAGTCTGGTGACTAAGCCATTGCACAACCTTGTTAATGAAGCATGTCCATAAATGGCTGCTCAGTTTATGCAGAAAAGAATCTACACCGTGGCCTGAAAGTTCATCTGTACATTGAGTGTTTATTATATACCCAGTGTACTGTGAGGCCCTTATAGGCCACCTCAACTTGCACTTGGAAAAGCCAAAGTCAAGATAAATGGCTTTGACATCACAAAGCAGATGCGCTAGATGACCAAGGCCAGAGGTCCATCTCTGTCCCACTCTGCTCAGCTCAGCAGCCGTCTGCGGAGTTTTCTACAGCAGGATTTAGAGCTGTTTTCTGTCAACAGCTATACTATCACTCAGTTATTGGGAATCACTTGGATAGACCTCCATGTGGAGAATAAATACCATTTAAATGGCCTTGAAATCACAGTGAGACTAAACTAGCTATGTTAGAGCCTGCAGTTCTCAACTTAAACACTCACAGTATTTGGCTCCAGTCACCACAGCCTCCTCTCTGTCCCTGGAACAGTTTAGTGGCCCTGCCACCTGATGTTCTTTCTGTCTTCCTTTGAACACCATTCCCCCAGATACCTGCAACTCTCACTCCTCCTACCTTGAAAGGGAAAAGGATCATATGTGTTGTTTCAGTGCCATGCTGGTGTTTAAGGATAAGGTTTTATTGATCTTGGGTAATGGATCAAATACTAGTAAAACCCAGTTTTTAACTCTTTCAAGTTGTGTTATTAAAATTCTAATATTATATAAAATAAAAATACGATGTACCACAATTTTCTAAGTGTGTTTTTCTTTTGCATATTTCTTTCAGCAGATATCCATAGTAAAAGCTTTGCACTTAGATATTTCAAAGTCTATTAATTGACCTCATGCAGTAGGAGTGGAGGCCTAGGATTGGACAGAGTAGGGACAGAGGTCAATATGAAGCCACTTCCACTTGGAATTCTGGGAACCTACTGAAGGTACAGAAACTCATGATAGCATCACAAAGATGCATACATTGATGGGGCATCCCAGGATTCCAAAAAGCAGCTTGCCTTGGGGCTATGTGTCTAGCGGTCTCCAGTGCTGGAGCAGGGTTGTCTTGCCAGAACATACTGAGACCCAGAGCCTTAGAAAGCACACTGCTACATGTGGTGGCTTCTGTTTCTAAAATCTTTGGTTTTTCCAGGAAGTTCTCAGCAGAGCATCTCCCAAATACAGCCATCAGAAATCAAAATTAACACATCACCTTTCTCTGGAAGAAGATTCATTTCAATCCACAGATACTAGTTGTTACTTCTGTACTCCATCCAGAAGGACACCTAAACTGACTTCATGAAAACTGGCTTCATTTTCTTAGCCAAGGATGTTATTTTTTGATCCTGTTCCTTATGCTTACACCAGTCTGGGGGATTGGTTCAATTATGGAAAACGAGCTGACATCATGATGGTTCCAGTTCAGCTTTTCTCACTGTTGTGTGGCTTCAAAGCCTGTCCCTCAACAAATATGGTAGGAGATATGTGCTATCTCCCCAAAACAGCTGTGGGGAGAACTGAGGAGAGCTAGGATGCTGGGGATGTGCTCTCTCAGTGAGGGGGAAGACAACAGAAGCTTAGCTCATTACAGAGACAGAGAGAGCTTGTGACAGAAAACTCCCCTTAAGAGAGCATGATTTATTGGAAGTTAATTGTTCCAAGTCTCACAGTTGCTAAATGATTGCTGCACTATATACACCTGCAGAGAGCAGAGGACATTCTCTTGTTAGCAACTTGGCATTTCGGACAGAGGTTTCTGGTAACAGCAAAGGCAAACCATGGTTTTGGCAGTAGAGGGCACTACCAACTTGAAAACACACTGAATGGCTTTTGCCTCACCAAGAAAACACTGATTATTCTTGACAGAAATTTACTAATGACTCAGTTTCCCTTTGTGTGGTAGGATAGTGCAGATCAGAATGTTTCACATAATAGAAGTTGTGAAATGTGTCAGAAGAAATGTCAGACTCTTAAAAAGCACTATTTACATATTTATTTCACTTATTTTGTTTATATGTTTAATATCTTAAAATACTAATTTGTCAATGGTACAACTTTCATACGTCTATAGCAAAGAAGTGTAATGACTTCCAGAGTCTGGCATGTAGCTAAGTTGGAGGTAAAGAGGGAAAAAACATTAGAATAAAACATAATACCTTTTCTAGGAAATATACCTTTAAGAACATTTTTACCAAATTGCAGTGATTTTTAACATGTTTTGTGTGTGAAAATTGCAGAATGATGGTTGCTTTGTTGCCATTTACTTTAGTATGATCATGCTGTTTTAAATATATGCTGAGAGCCTCAGGCTTTCTTCCCATTGCCCCTAGCAGTGCATGTCAGTGCAGAATCTGACCCCGCAGTGAGATGCTGGGTAATTTTTTACGTGAAAGCTTCCAGCATCTGTTTTAACACCAGCTCTTACCACAGAGCAGTCAAGATTCTCTAAGCTGTGTGTTGTGTGTAGAATGGTGGTTCACCCCTCCCACAACTTATTTTTCTTTTATAAACCAGCACATCAACTCCCAGAGGGGCTAAAATATTACTGAACCTACTGAACGTGTGTGTGTGTGTGTGTGTGTGTGTGTGTTTTGAAGCATGAATGCAGAAGGTGTGTTGCCTGGGCCTAGGCCTGTGTGCAGTGATACGCCCAGGCCACTGTCAGGACTCCTGTCCTCTTCCCTTTTTGGAGCAGTTCATACATGTCTTAGTTAGGGTTCTTCTAGAGTCACAGAACTTAGTCTCTATGTAGTAAAGGGATTTATTGATGACTTACAGTTTGTAGTCCAACTCCCAACAATCAACTCCCAACAACAGTCGCGGCAGCAGCTGTGAATGGAAGTCCAAGGATCCAGCAATTGCTCAGTCCCACAAGGCAAGCAGGCGAAGCAGAGAGAGCCTTCCTTCTTCCAATGTCCTTATATACGTTTCCAGCAAAAAGTGTGGCCCAGGTTAAAGGTGTGTGCCACCACACCTTTAACCCCGGATGACCTTGAACTCAGAGCTTTCTATGTTAATCCTATGGGATTCGTAGCCACTATTCTTCAAGGTCTCCATGCCAAGATTCAGGTCAGAAACTTGTATCTCTCAGCCTCCAGATTAGGGCCACAGGTGAGCCTTCTAATTCTGGATTGTAATTCATTTCAGATATAGTCAAATTGACAACCAGGAATAGCCACTACAATACAGTTCATGCTAATGTGCTTAATGTCCAGTCTGCTCCTTCCCCTGCTTTCCTCAGGCTTTCTCTGATGCTTTCTGTAAAGGGAAAGGAAGAATAGGAGTTAGGAGCTAGAGCTGAAAGACAGAGAAAACATCCCTGCCAACTGTAAAGTTGGCTCAAATAGCATCTGCTCTAAAGCCTAACACATTTCCTGACCTAGCCTGTAAAGCGCCTAGTAGAAAGCTGGTCATTTACCCTTTCAGTCTTTATAGTTCAGGCAGCTTGGCGTTCACTAGCCCAGGCTGCCCTGACTCACAACGGTTCCCTTCCCCCAGCCTCCCAAGTGCACCAAGCTACCATCCCAGCTTCAGATTTTTGCTTTATAATATGACATTTACACATAAGACCATCTTACTATCAATACATTATCTGCATCAAACATATATTCAAAACAAAAGCGTAGTCAGTAGTTTGCACCTACCTACCAACTTACATGCTGCTTTTAAAAGAAAGGAATTCTGTATTTAGAAGTATTAAGATGAATTCTCTTGAATCACTACAGTCTGTCTTTTAAAATCATTTTTCACCCAACCAATTTCTGAGTGCATTGTACATCCAGAATGGCTCAGGGATAAATGTAGCTTTTTTTTTTTAATGCAACATGGATCATTTGAACATTTGCAGAGAAAAATGTCCACATTCCCAGACAGGAAAAATGAATTAAACATGAGTTGCTGAGTCATTTAGAAAGGTTATACTTTAGTTGCTAGTGAAGAAAATAAAAGGCAAAGTTGAATGTAGTCTTCTCAGAGATCTGCAGTGTTGGAACATGGACTACCATTACAGCTTGACAGGGTGTACTCTGGGCTCTGGAATCATCATTGAGCTTATGTCTTTTTCAGTGGTCTTACTAGAAAGTTAAGTGCATAACTAGATAGTCTAGGCTGGCCCACGTCTCTCTCTATAGCTGAGGCTGGCCCCAGATTATCATATTGCTGCATATGTCTCCAAGCACTTGGAATTATAGTCAGTTACCACCATACCTAGCAGTAGTTATTTTTAAATAGTAAAGGGCTATGCCCAAATCTAAGCAGACCTTTCACACAAGTAAGTAGTGCCAGCCTAGCCTTCAGCACTGTGTCTCCCTCCCTGGGGTTTCTCTAGTTCCTGGAGCTTCACTCAAGGCAGAGCAGTCCTGAAGAGGCCTCCGGCTGGGCACAGGAGTCACAGACCGCGGGGCAGTGGCAAGTGGGACCCCTTTAGGAAAATTGGTAATCTAGAAATCTAAAAATCTTGAAGGTTCTGAAATCTGAAATTTTATGAGTATTAACATAGTGCTCCAAGTAGATCATTTCATGTCATAAAGCCATTTTATTAAATGTATATATTTTGTTTTACTAGTTCTTTGTTTACTTAAGAAATAATGAGTTTCACGGTAAATGACATTTTCCTTTGCTCACACCCTTTACAATCCCCGTCCCTCCCCCTCTTGCCTCCCACCTCACCAGCCTCCTCCTGTTCTCCCCCTTTATATAATATTTAAATTTAGATTCTGCACGTGAGAAAAACCATGCAATATTTTCTATTTTTTCTTGATATTGCTCTCTAGTTCCCACCTTAGACTCTTTCCCATAACAGTCCCCTTTCTGCTCTCATGTTCCCACATAAATATCTATTTAAATGGAGATACGCCAGTGATAGAAAATACAGGAAGATAGACTTTCTCAGTCTGGCTCATGCTGTGTAACATGATGATCTCCAGTGCCATCGATTTTCCTCATGCCATAAGATTACAATTTTGTGTAAATCTGCATCCTGCCCATTGTATTTCCATATGTAGCTGATGGTTACATATGAAAAATGAATGAATTTGGTGAAGTAAAGAATTGAGGGAGAAGCAGACTCTCACTATGTAGATCTGGCTGGCCTTTGGATTCTCTATGTAGACCACACTAGCCTTGAATTCACAGAGATCCTCCTGCCTCATAGCTGGGATCAAAGGTGCACATCACCTCACCAAGCTGAAGTAAAGAATCTTGAACCAGAGTTAGCTTCAAATCAACACTGTAGTTCAACTATCAAATTATTTGTCCTTCTCTCTCTTGCATGCTTGCTCAAGATTTTGTCCACCTGGTAGCCCATGCCTTCTGGATAAAGCTGAGCAGTGTTATTGATTTACAAAGAACAGAAATTGTTCCATTAGCTTCTGTGATTAGGATCTTCAGTGTATCCCAAAGCCTGTGTGAAAGGCTGAGCCTCCAGGGTAGCAGTGGGAGGCAGGGGACCTGTAGGAGGTAGGACAAAGGGGACTGTGAGATTTCTGACCCTTCCTGTTCTTTGTTAGCCTGTCCAGTAATAGTTTCTGGGATTTGATCTGCCATCTACTCATGCCAAGATAACTTGTCCTGTTACGGGCTCATAGTAAAGGGGGCAGTCTACCAAGGGCTCTCTCAAACCCTGAGAGGGAAAATTAAAAATTATTGCTTTTCTCAAGAAATTTGCTATAGTGAAAAGAATCTTAATAATACAGCAGCCCTTCTGTGCTAATGAAGGATTATGTGAGTTAAAGCACTATATTACTATAAAAATGATCAGTCAAGCCTGACTTCTACTTATGATTAACACATGGCTCCAAAAGAGCTGTTATTATTTGTGAGCTACCCTAGAAGCTAGTGAAATACTGCTGATCATCAGGGGTACTGTGAGGAAAAAGTGGGTAGCCCTAGAACTAGAAGTGAAGGCTTTGGAGCAGGGATAGAAAAGAGCAGGGTGCACCCCTGTGCAACTTGGGAAAGGAGGGAGCAGTATGTAGATTGTGTGCAGCTTAGGAGAGGGCGCACTGTAATTTCAGTACAGGTCCTTTCATTTTTAACAATTTGGATGAGCATACACAGTAATGATTTTTTTGCTCTCCATTTTCATACATGCATTTACCCCCTTCCAACAGCCCTCCCAACTGCTCCTGTTCCCGTTTGCCTGTTTCCCATCCTTTCACCAGCATACCCCTGCTTTTGCTGTCTTAGCACATGTGTTATATTACCTTCTGTTTACTTTTATCTTAAGGTTGCTTCCACCCTTCCTATGATCTCTTTTCTGATATGACTACATATACATGTTTTAATGTGTGCATTTGAATATATTTATACATATATTGTTATATGATATAGTTATGATTTTAAAGTTATATTCTGCATATGAGAGGAAGTGGGGCTTTGTTTTCTGCATATGGCTTGTTTTGCTTAACATGATGATTTCCAGTTCTATCCATTTTCCTAAAAAATACCTTATTTTATTTTTCTCGATAACTGCATAAAATTGTATCATGTACACGTGCCATATATTCTTTATTCATTTGTCCACTGACAGATTTCTTGCCTGGTTTCATTTCTCAGGTACAGTGAAGTAAACATGGATATTCAGTTGTCTCTGCAGTGTGCAGATTTACACTATGCTGTACTTGGCTCATATATGAGTTCTCTTTCCAGATCTTAGAGGAACCTTTGTACTGACTTCAGTATGTTCTCTCAAAATTATGTTCACTGAGAATTTCCATTAAATCTCAGCTTTATCCCAGTAAAATGTTGGGGTTCTAATTTTAATATGCACTTTTATTGATTGATTTTAAATTATAGAAGTAATACAGCTCTATGTAGATCAGGGAGCTACTTACTCTCCTTTAATAGACATATAGCTAGGAAATAATATTTTTTTAAAGTCAGAAAAGGCTAGATAAGATCATTTTCGAAGACCTGGGTATGGTGGTGCATAATTTTCACTTCATTGCTCCAGAGGCCAAGGCAAGGGGATTTTTTGAGTTCTACGTCAGCCTGGGCTCCAAAACAAAAGTCATTTTAAAAATTAGACATTACTGATATTTCACTAGGCATACCATTTATATAATAATACTGGTAATAAAGTGCCTCCAGTTTGTTTTGATTTTTATTTTCTTTCCCCCCTTTTTTGATTAAGATGGCTTTAGCTATTTGGAATGTCACTGTTTTGCTGAGTTTAGGAGGAATTTAGCATATGCATATGGATTTTAAAATTAAAAACAGTATTATTTTAGAACTTACATTTTGGTTCGAATGTTTTACTTTTACCATCTTTTCCTGCCACTAATTATGTGGAAATTAAAAAAAAATTTAGGATAATGATTCTACTCTCTTTTGGGGGGATGATACATTAAAAAATCAGTCGTAAACAAAATTTGAAAGCTCTTTGGAATCTGAACCCTGAGAAACAGCTGTCATCACTGTGTATTGAAAAATCATGCCAGATGAACAGAGAGGGAAATAATGATAAGTGTCTTTGCTGAATGTAAGTATCATATAATGCTTCTTCAAGAGTAGTCAGAAATAGTTAAGGAGTTACCCCCCCCCCCAAAAAAAAAAAAAGGCATCCACCTTGTCACAAAAGAGATTAGTTCTGGGGAACCACGTGAGACTGTGGGTATTTCCGGTGCGGGCAGTCACAGCCGGAGTTAAAAGACTTGTCATCTGAAGGGGACCATGGCCAACAGTGAGCGCACCTTCATTGCAATCAAGCCTGATAGGGTTCAGCGTGGGCTGGTGGAGATCATCAAGTGGTTCGAGGAGAAGGGATTCCATCTTGTTTGAAGTTTCTACAGGCTTCAGAGGACCTTCTCAAGGAGCACTACACTGACCTGAAGGACCGCCCCTTCTTTACTGGCCTGGTGAAATACATGCACTCAGGACCAATGGTTGCTATGGTCTGGGAGGGACTGAAAGTTGTGAAGACAGGCCGGGTGATGCTTGGAGAGACCAACCCCGCAGACTCTAAGCCTGGGACCATACGAGGAGACTTTTGCATCCAAGTTGGCAGGAACATCATTCATGGCAGTGATTCTGTGAAGAGTGCAGAGAAGGAGATCAGCTTGTGGTTTCAGCCTGAGGAGCTGGTGGAGTATAAGAGCTGTACACAGAACTGGATCTATGAGTGACAGGAAGACCCCTGCTCTTCTACCTGCTTACCCTTGTTCTCACAGGCAGGGGACCATCAACTCTAGATATTTCTGGAACTTCTTTGACCTGGAAGGAACCTCTGGGAGCTATGACTCCCTGTGCAGTGTTAAGTGGCACTGGTAGATTAAAGCGTTTCATCTGTTAAAAAAAAAGAGAGAGAGAGAGAGATTAGTTCTTAGAATGTTCTATAACAAAAAGTGGTCATAGAAACCATTGCTTTGAGATTGTAATTCCTCAAGCTTGTCCATTTGAATTTGTAGCTCATCTGTTTACTGGCATGAAAAGGAGAACATCAGAACATCCTTATGAGTTTCTGGCTTTTATCTACTTCCCATGTCATGGTAGTATTGTTTTTAGATAGCCAGAATAAATAACAAAGTAGTCTAGGAACATAATTTCTGCAATTTTTTTTCTATAGATAAAGAATTTTCAACTAGGGTCTGGAGAGATGGCTCAGCAGTTAAGAGCAGTGGCTGCTCTTGCTGAACACCTGAGTTCAGTTCCCTGAAATCACATGCCAGCTCACAACAGTCTGTAACTACAGTTCCAAGTGATCCAATACCCTTACCCAGACATACATGCAGGCAAAATACCAATGCACATAGAATAAATAAATTATATAAGGAATTTACAACTAGTTCAAATGGACAAATTTTAAAATAATAACTTATGTAAACTGTATATGTGAGTCTAAGTGCATTCTAATCTTTTTTATTGGATATTTTATTTATTTACACTTCAAATGTTATCCCCTTTCTCTGTTTCCCTTCCGGAAACCCCCATCCCGTCTCATCTCCCCCCTGCTTCTATGAAGGTGCTCCCCCACCCACCCACCTACTCCCACCTCCCTGCTTGGCATTCCCCTACACTGGGGCATTGAGCCTTCCAAGGCCAAGGACCTTTCCTCCCATTGATGCCTGACAAGGCCATCCTCTGCTACATATAGAGCTGGTGCCATGGGTCCCTCCATGTGTACTCTTTGGTTGATGGTTTAGTCCCTAAGAGTTCTGGGAGATCTGGTTGGTTGATATTGTTATTCTTCCTGTGGGGTTACAAAGCCCTTCAGCTCCTTCAGTCCTGTCTCTAACTCTTCCATTAGGGACCCAGTACTCAGTCCAATGGTTGGCTGCAAGCATCCTCCTCTGTGTTTGGAAGGCTCTTGCAGAGCCTCTCAGGAGACAGCTATATCAGGCTCCTGTCGGCAAGCACTTCTTGGCATGCACAATAGAGTCTGGGTTTGGTGTTTGTATATGAGATGGATCTCCAGGTGTGGCAGTGTCTGAATGGCCTTTCCTTCAGTCTCTGCTCCACACTTTATCTCCATATTTGTTCTCATGAGTATTTTGTTCCCCTTCTAAGAAGGACTGAAGCATCCATACTTTCGTCTTCCTTCTTGAGCTTCATGTGGTCTGTGAATTGTACCTTGGGTATTCTGAGCTTCTGGGCTAATATCCACTTATCAGTGAGTGCATACCATGTGTGTTCTTTTGTGACTGGGTTACCTCACTCAGGATGATATTTTCTAGTTTCATCCATTTGCCTAAGAATTTCATGAACTCATTGTTTTTAATAGCTGAGTAGTACTCTATTGTGTAGATGTACATTTTCTATATCCATTTCTCTGTTAAAGGGCATCTAGGATCTTTCCAGCTTCTGGCTATTATAAAAAAAAGGCTGCTATGAACATAGTGGAACATGTGTCCTTATTACATGCTAAAGCATCTTCTGGGTATATGCCCAGGAGTGGTATGGCTGGGTCCTCTGGTAGTACAACGTCCAATTTTCTGAGGAACCACCAAACTGATTTCCAGAGGGGTTGTACCACCTTGCATTCCCACCAGCAATGGAGGAGTGTTCCTCTTTCTCCACAACCTCACCGGCATCTGCTGTTACCTGAGTTTTTGATCTTAGCCATTCTGACTAGTGTGAGGTGGAATCTCAGGGTCATTTTGACTTGCATTTCCCTGATGACAAGGATGTTGAACATTTCTTTAGGTGCTCTCGGCCATCCAATATTCCTCAGTTGATAATTCTTTGTTTAGTTCTGTACCCCATTTTTAAATAGGGTTACTTGATTCTCTGGAGTATAACTTCTTGAGTTCTTTGTATATATTGGATATTAGCCCTCTATCAGATATAGGATTGGTAAAGATATTTTCCCAATCTATTGGTTGCTGTTTTGTCCTATTGACAATATCCTTTACCTTACAGAAGCTTTTCAGTTTTATGAGGTCACGTTTGTCAATTGTTGATCTTAGAGCGTAAGCTCTAAGATCTATTCAGGAAATTTTCCCCTGTGCCCATTTGTTTGAAGCTCTTCCCCACTTTCTCTTCTATTAGTTTCAATGTATCTGGTTTTATGTGGAGGTCCTTGATCCACTTGGACTTGAGCTTTGTACAAGGAGATAAGAATAGATCAATTTGCATTCTTCCACATGCTGACCTCCAGTTGAACCAGCTGTTGTCTTTTTCCATTGGACAGTTTTAGCTCCTTTGTCAGTGATCAAGTGACCATAGGTGTGTTGGTTCATTTCTGGGTCTTTAATCTACTCCATTGATCTACCTGCCTGTCTTTGTACTGATACCATGCAGTTTTTAATCACTATTTCTCTGTAATACAGCTTGAGGTCAGGGATGGTGATTCCCCAAGAAGTTCTTTTATTGTTGAGAATAATTTTCTGTTATCCTGGGTTTTTTGTTATTCCAAATGAATTTGCAAATTGCCTTTTCTAACTCTATGAAGAATTGAGTTGGAATTTTGATGGGGATTGCATTGAATCTGTAGATTGTTTTTGGCAAAATGACCATTTTTAGTATATTAATCCAACCAATCCATGAGGATGGGAAATCTTTCCATCTTCTGAGATCTTCTTCAATTTTGTTTTTCATAGACTTGAAGTTCTTGTCATACAGATCTTTCATTTGCTTGGTTAGAGTCACACCAAGGTATTTTATATTATTTGTGACTATTGTGAAGAGTGTCTTTTCCTTAATTTCTTTCTTAGCCTGTTTATCCTGAGTATAGGAATGCTACTGATTTGTTTGAGTTAGTTTTATATCCAGTCACTTTGCTTAAGTTGTTTATCAGCTTTAGCAGTTCTCTGGTGTAATTTTTAGGGTCACTTAAGTATACTATCATATCATCTGCAAATAGTGATATTTGACTTGTTCCTTTCCAATTTGTATCCCTTTGTCCTCCTTTTGTTGTCTCATTGCTCTAGCTAGAACTTTAAGTACCATATTGAATAGATAGGGAGAGAGTGGACAGCTCTGTCTCGTCCCTAATTTTAATGGGATTGCTTCAAGTTTCTCTCTATATAGTTTGATGCTGGCTACTGGTTTGCTGTATATTGTTTTTACTATGTTTAGGTATGGACCTTGAATTCCTGATCTTTCCAAAACTTTTATCATGAAAGGGTGTTGAATTTTGTGAAATGATTTTTCAGCATCCAATGAGCTGAGCATGTGTTTTATCAGTAGCTCTTTCCTGAATCTGACTGAAGATTGAACATGTTACAACTTTGTTTTTAATTGTTGTATTATGGTAGCCAGGTGCTTTGTAATTCTGAACCAAAAAAAGAAACATAGGAATTGAGAACAAACTAAGGGAGTCCTGTTGGGAATTGAAGTACCCCAGGGAGGGGGAGCTGCTTACTATCCCTTAGCAGAAATATAGCTAGGAAATAGTACTTTTTAAAGTAAAGTAAGAGCAGCAAGCATCAACCAATAAATCACTAACCTCCCTGTAATGTAGAACTTCCCTTTCAACTCAGAAATTATCCTTCTGACTTAGCCTGCTGGGTTCTGAGATTGCAAGGATATACCATTATGCCTTGTTCACCCACACACATACACACTCCTCACCATATTTTAACCTTTTGCATGAGTATCTCCTAATCTGCCTGTCGTGGTGCAGTGCTTAGGTAGATATGGAACTGGATCAAATGATTTACACATAACATTCAATAGATGATACTAGAAACAATAGAAGAAAACTAGTTTCTACATTGTCAATATTAGCATAAAAGGATCTGGTGATGTTTTAACTATTGTCCTTTCAAGAGCATGCTGTTTGGTTCCTCTCTTTGCTTTTTGGAATACACATTTTAAAGATAACTGTATCTGGATTCACACTTTAGGGTTAATTTTATCAGCCTGTTTCTCACCCATTGTAGTTTATTCCATGCTACCACATACTCTGATGTCAGCCTTCTCCTGCTAAATTCTTTTGTGTGTACCATGTCAACTTCTGCTCACCCATTAGAGACACACCCTAGGATAGTATATACAGCTCTGCAGAGCTAGACCGCTAGTCTGGGCTAGCACTTCCAAAGCACATCTCTGCGTGAATTATTGATGCAAGAGTCTTGCTCCTGGACATCTGGATTTAAAGAAAAATAAAGTATGCTGGTCTGTGAGGCTTAGTCTGGGTTTACTGTGTTCATTTTTTTTAAACCTCTTTTTATTAGAATCAGCAAGCAGGAAACAAAAGACACCAGTAAAATGAGTACAACAGTTACATGAGAGGAATATGGCTTAGAGAATCTTAGGAGCCATGAGGATTTGGCCTTTTAATTTTTTGAATTTTAATGCTAGATTTTGTGCCACATATTTAAAAAGTGTCAAAGCAGAGATCTTCCCTCACCCCACCCCCAAGATACGGAGTAAAAGTGCACTAAAGGTTGTTCAGCGTCTAGGGTGAGTTTAAGTGTCTCCAGAGGACCGCTCTGACCTACATGTGCTCTCTCCTCAGTTACCCTGAGCAGAGGAACCGCAGGTTAGAGAGCACGTGATTCAGAGCCAGTGGAGAATTCTTTTGCTGGGTAATGCATTCTGAGAGATGAGCTGTCGAGGGCAATTACTTACAACTAGTTTAAGTCACCTGAGACCCTGACAGTCTTTGGAAGCTAGAGCAAAAGTGTAGGTAGAGATGTTGTGGCTGTGTATCACCTCCAATCCATCCATCCCATCTATTTCTTCAAGATTTGCCTTTAGGAGCAAGGCCTGTCCATGGCATCAGTTGTCTTTCCTATACCAATTCCCACTTCACACGAGCATCTCCACAGGCCTGGGAAAATCAAGGTGTTAGTGAGATTCCAGCAACAAAATCACATAGTAATCATGGAGTGGGAGCTGGTAATTCTTACATACTGTGAGTGGGTGTCTTCTGGTGCCTGGAACATTGGCTAGTAGTTTTCCACCATGCTATTTTTAACTGAGGCTTTTTATAATACAGTGACACCAATTAATAGTTTTCCACTTCCTGGTGACTGACCATCATAGAGATCATATTGAGAAACAGTATCAGACAGAAGTGGGATTCTTTGTTTCATTGTTGGAAATGGGTCCTGCTAATATATATATTAATGATAGAGTACAGAGATTGTATCAGAATGTGGACTTGTGTTAACAGTATCTGAGGAGCTTCTGTATTAAGACTGTGGTATGAGAAAGAGAAGAGAAAAACGAGGTGAAATATTTCTCTTTAGTCTTTGAATTATTCAAATATCTACTTGACTACTAAGGCATACAAATTTCCAT
>JADRCD010224817.1:0-65687 GCA_019843815.1 Montemys delectorum | reverse complement strand
GAGGAGGAGGAGGAGGAGGAGGAGGAAGAGGAGGAGGAGGAAGAGGAAGAGGAAGACTACACTACCTGTGGACAAAAGGACATACATTTAAGTGTAATTAGGAACTAATTACACTAAGTGTAATTAGTGTAAGTGGTGATGGTGGGATTTTTCATTTCTTCAAAAAACAAACAAACAAGCCGGGCAGTGGTGGCGCACGCCTTTAATCCCAGCACTTGGGAGGCAGAGGCAGGTGGATTTCTGAGTTTGAGGCCAGCCTGGTCTACAGAGTGAGTTCCAGGGCAGCCAGGGCTACACAGAGAAACCCTGTCTCAAAAAACCAAAACCAACCAAACAAACAAAATCACCAGGGTTAGAGAGATGGCTCAACGGTTAAGGGCACCTGTTGCTCTTGCAGAGGACCCAGGTTCTGTCCCTAGCACCCACATGGTAGCTCACAACCATCTGTAACTCCAGTCCCAGGGGATCCAATGCCCTCTTCTGACTTCCATAGGCATCAGGTGGTGTGCATGTGATACACATACATAAATGAAGGCAAAATAGTTATGAAATAAATCTAAAATAATAAAATAAAATAAACTCAGGAGTTTAGGACCACACATATAACATGGATCACATTGCTCCAAGTGTTTGGTGTTTACCTGTCTTTAAACTTGACTGTGGGCTAGTTCAAGCATTTCAGAAATAGAGATTGGTACAGTAAGCCCTCCCGTGTTCAGCTTCGTGATCATGGACAATATGAACGGTATTCTCTGTGTATACTTGAGGTGCTTCAGCAGAGTCCCAGATTCCCTCTAACTCATAATACTGTTTAAAGTTAGCTGTATCTACTATGGAGGGGAGTTCAGGGTGGGGAGTGCAGGGGCGCCAGAGCTTCTGAATCACTACTTAAAGATAACTGCCTTTTCCCCTTTCCATTGCAGCTACTGTAAACATGTAACAACTTATGAAGAATCAAATTTTTCTTTGAGTTACCAGTTTATACTAAACATCTTCTCCTTCTTACTGAGAATAAAGGCCTCTGCTCTCCATGAAGAAGTGAGCTTACTTGAAAAGAAACTTTTTGAAAAAAAGTACAATGAATCAAGAAAGAGCTCAAGATCCAAGAAAGTAAGAAGACACTGAGAAGCCAGAGAGGGCTTGCTCCGAAAGGTGCTCTGCAGGGCAGCGGTGTCTTAGTGCTGTGTTCAGGGAACTGTGTGAAGTCTGTTGTTGAACAGGCATACACTTTGACATGGGTCTTTACATGCATTGTAAAATAGGCAAACTGGGAATTATTTTCATAAATATTTTTTCAGAAAATTAAAATATTATGGAAAGACACCTAGAAACTTGTGTTCATTGTATTTTAAAGTTAAACTTTGTTTTTACACTATCTATTTCCAAGATGGAAACTAGTAATGTAGTTCAGAGGCTAGCCTGGAACTCACTGTTGTAGACTAGGCTGGCCTCAATGCATCTCCATCTTGAATCTGTGATTATAGGCATGCACCAGTGTGATTGGCTTTGAATTTACTTTCATATATTAGATTATTCCTTACTCTTTATAAACTTAATCCCAGATTGACCAGAGGTCTAAACGACATAATCATCCACTTACACCTATGTGTAAGTATTCTGAGGAAACAGTATGGATGCCTCGGTGACCCTGGCGTTGGGGAAAACCTTCTAAGTATACCTCAAACTAGAAAGCAGGAGAGACCGTGAGCAACACTGCCACAGCACACAGCAACCTGGGTGACACGCTGAGCGTGCTGTGGGCAAAGGAACAGTTTATTTAACATAGCAAAGGTGCTTGCAAAGCAATAGGCAAAGGACTAAGGAAATCCAGAGGCCGAGCCAAAAGGACGTGAAGTGCTGTCTGTCCGGCAGAGTGGACTGGCAGGTGTTTTAGAGAAGTGTAGCACCTGGGGATGGGATATTGGGAAGTCGCCATTCCTGCTCAGAGTCCATTTTCTCAGTGCACACTGAGAGCTGCCATGTTCTAGTCACAATCTAGGCATCAGAGGTACAACACCAGGCAACCTGCCTGCTCTAAGGGTCATGTGATCTAGCTGGGAGCTGATAGAAAGCCAGCGTGTCATATGGGGAATTAAATCAAGCAGGAAACAGTGGGGGTAACCTTGATAAGAAGACATACCCTGCAAAGCATGACCGCCGGGGACCTTCTAGGGCGGCAACACCTGAGCAGATAGCAACTAGCAGGAAGTACAGTATAGAGAGGTGCAGCATAGGGAGCAGGCTGGGCTCCCAGGGAAGGCCATTCTCGAGTGACAGGAGGGAAGGGAGCACAGCTAATGGGACAGAAGATGGGGGCACATCAACCAACCCATGGTAAGTACTGGGGTTTTACCCTGTGTGTGTCACAAGAAGCTTGGGAGAAAATAACAAAGGCCTGAGTAAATTTGTTTTACGTTTGCCGAGTTTCAGGTTTTGATTTGGCAATCAGTAATGAATCCTGTCTTTTGTAAACAAGTGCTTTTTGGCATCTCTGAGGGGAACCCCATGGTCTCATTATAGTTAGTTAATGTGGAAGTTTACACTGACTGAATCTTAAATATTAAAACAAAAACAACCTTTTATTCCTAGGGTATCCCTCACTTGGTCCTAATCCAGCATCTATTTTATACATTAAGTCTAATTTCTAGAAAATATGTTTTTAGATTTGTTTAAGACAACATTTTGATATATAGCCCAGGGTAGCCATAACTTAATTCTCCTGAGCCTCCTAAGCAAGCTGGGTATTCGAGGCATAGCTAATACGCTAAAATTTTGTTAGTAAGTCTTTGTTCTCTATTCATGAGAGACATTCTGGAGTTTTCTTTTGTTTGGTCTTGGATTTCATAAGATCTTGTCATATTTCCATCACTCATGAGAAGTGAGTTCAGCTTCCATCCATTGGACTGTAACAGTCCTCAGCTCTGACCTAATCAATAGGAGTTAGACCCAAAATGGCCACGTGGCACAGACGGGAAGCACTGGGCCTCCTCACCTTGCAGTCAAGTACACTAAGCCTTGGGCACAGGGGCTTGGGGTCTGGAGCAGCACGTGTCATCCCAACACCTAAGGAACCAAATCACTCAGCCTGGGAGACGTAAAGTTTTCAAAGCTGATGATGCGAGCTGCCATGCAGCAAAGACCCCAACTCCTGCATTTTTATCTCGCCAATGAATTCTGACCATTTTAGTTCACAAATGCAACCATGTGCCTTGGGACAACTCCGACGCTTCCTCTCCTCGTAGAATCCGGCATGCCTCTGTCTACTCTTAGTAACCTCCCCACCCTGAAATACATGTGTTCTGTAGTTGGAGGCTTGGCATTGCCCTTTAAAAAGGAGTGCCTTCCTACAGTGCTGGCTTCCATGCACAGGAGCAGTGGGCATTACTATGGAACTGCAGTGCTGGCTCAGGTGGGTGACGAGCCTCATCCCCTTGAAGGGCAGCTTTTGAGGGCACACAACAAGCCTGCTTGCCATTGACACATAGTAGAGGAACCACTTCAAAAGCTGAGATGAGGAGAGGCCAGGACCCAGCCCCTGCCTCCCGGCAGCCAACAGATGGTGAGTTCCCCTGTAGAATGCCTATCGTTCTTAGCCCCACACTGCAGCCCCATTTACTGGCATGTATTCAACTGTGTAGACACAGAAAAGACAGTGGGAAGGGGCTCTGCACCCAGATCTCCCAGAAGACTCTGAGCAGAGTTCCTAAGCATGGCTGCTGTCAAAGTTACATGAGGTACTTGAATGTTGCGGTAGTTAATAGTGGAGATGTTTATTCCAAATAGTTGGTGAGGTTGTTTAGTTTTGGGGTTGTTTGTTTGTTTAACTTAAAATGCCTCTGAGTTCTTGAAAGCTGAGTAAACTCACACAGTTCAGTCTCTCACAAAACACACTCAAGGAGTTCTTACTGTGTGTTCAATTGTTTGCTGGCCTTGTGGCATGCGTGCCAGGTTGACCTGCTAATACCAGTGGCCAAGAAGACTCAGTAAATGAACAGCCTGTATTTGGGCTCACTGGCCATTTGCTCTTCTGGGGCAAGTGTTTCCTTCTGGAATAATCAGTGTGTGCCTTAGGAATCTTTGCAGGGAACTGGGTGGCTCAGGAGTACTCCCCAGGGACTTTAAAAGCCAAACTGTCGCTCAAATATAATGACCTCATGTCACCATTGTTGCTCACATTAACTGCATTACATGATTAAGTATTACGTAAAGTAGAAAAGATAGTCTCTTAATGTAAAAGCTCCCAGGATTGGGCTGGGCATGTGGCTTGATGGCTGCTGCACAAACACGAGGAATGAGTTCGGATCCCCAGCTTCCAGGTAAAAGCCTAGCCTGCAGCACACAGCTGTGACACTAATGCTAGACAGGGGTTCCCCGGGGCTTACTGGCTTGCCTGGCTACATACACGAGAGAGGGGAGTGAGTGGGGAAGTGAAGAGAGAGATTCCTAAAGCCTAGGAAGAAAACCAACCCCAATGCTAGAAGCAGGAGAGTGGAAGATGTTTGTCGTTTTCTCCTTAGACATTCACACCAGAAGAAAAGTCTTTTTGGAAAGGCCTCTGTCTGTTGGAGCACTCTGCCCTCTCCCTCCATGCCCAGTGCAGCTACTTCTGTGGCTTGGTTTTTAATGGCCCCTATCCTCTAGCTTATGTGCTTCCCACAGTGCAGCCTGAATCTGTAGAAGGGGGCGCAGAGAAGGACTACCCCCAGTGTCCTGCTGCTCACCCAGCGGGTAGGACAGAGTGTGTCCCCTGCATGTGCCTGCACGTCTCTACCTTCCTAGGATCTATAAGCAGCCACCTCCCCTGGTGCCTCACACTGTACCCTCGTCCCTGACTTTGCTCCTGGGCCTTTTCTTGGCACCTGAACACTCGTGCCTTTGATTTACTTAGTAACTACAGTACATCCTGCTTGGCGCATTTAGCATTGTCTGCTTGCCTGTGTTCTCCTGTACAAGGTCGTTTCACCTTAGACAGCCCTGTAGCTGGTAGATGCTCCAACTGTGTAATGACTAAAGGGGGCCATTGCTAACTGCTCCTCACCCCCTCAGTCACTGTAGGGTACTTGGCTTGTTTAATGAACAGACTCATCTCTGTCCTTCTGAGTATTGGTTTGGACTCACTCTGAGCTCTTTAAGAGATGGGGAAACTGGCATTCCTTTCATGTCCACCAAAAAGCTGTCTCCCACTTAGCGTTCTAAGGCCCTGCTCATAAGACTGCTTAGCCTTCTACCTATTCTAACATGGCACCATATTATGCTCAGCCTCATAACTACAGTGACGTGGCTCCCTTTATTTTACGAGTGGGGCTATTGAGACACTGAGTTCATTGATTGCTTAGCATCAAACAGGAAGCCAAAGAACCAAGATCTGATCACAGGCAGCCTGGCTCCAGAGTCCTTGGGCTGCATTTACTCACAGAGCTGCCTTTCTCATCTGGGAGTGATGTGGATGAGAACACAGGCCTCTATCTACAGAAATCCTCAGGACCTCGCCCACCTTGGCCCCAAACCTGGTCTCCCTCAGAGATGTCTCCTGCCTCCATACTCATAGCTATAACTCTAGCTTTCCCTGCCTGTGGAAATCTTAGCCCCACAGTGGCACTGCCCAGCGCAGATAGATACTCTGACACTCTTCAAGGGGGATTGCAAAACCGTCTCTTCAGGTATTTATCATACCTCAGCCAGCAATTTTCCAAAAATAGATTTACTAGCACTCTGAGGCTCCAGATCTTCTGATGGCTCCTGGCTGTCTAGAAGCCCAATGGCTTGTCACTGGACCATGGCTTCTGTACCGTTTTTCCTCGCCTGCCTCCTGTGCTTGCTCAGCTCAGGCAAGCTATGACATCTCATTGCCCTAGGCTCCTGCTGGGGCTAGAGTTGCTGTCAGGATTGTCCTCTCCCAGAAGAATACTTTTCCTCCCTGAAAACCCTGCCAAGATGTTGGTCATCTCCAGCCAGCCTTCCCCACCTCAGTTCCCCAGGGAGAGCTCCTTGTTCTCAGAGCACATACATGGTCAATGAATAAATGACATTTGTGCAGTATCTGGCTTTCTAGACAGAGCAACTGGAGGGTGGGGGTTGGGTCAGCTGTGCACATGTAAGTCCAGTGCCACAAACCAGGTAGGTCAGCTTAGCATGTTATCCCTATGGCTCTGAGGGCCCAGGAGACTTTGGGCTAAGCAACTCAAGACCTTGTATGAGAAAGAACTAGGACTCCTAAGAGTGCAGGCAGCTTTCAGAGGTGGGCATCAAGGACACACTGCACATTTAAGTCAAAATGGACTCTAGAAATTAAGAGTGTGGCTGCTTTTCCAGAGGACCTGGGTTCGATTCCTAGTGCCTACATGGCTGCTCACAACTATATGTAACTCCAGCTCTAGGGGATCAGATATCTTCTTCTAGCCTCTTAAAAAAGAGGATTAAAGCATAGCTAAGCTGAGGGTTGCCGGGCGAGCTCCCTGATCCAAAGCAATAGCACAACATGTACTCACACTTCATTCAGACCAAGCACTGTCTGCTCCCAGACAGCCTTTACAAGGTTCCTCAAATAGGCTTCTCCTTGCTGATGCTTATTGCCAAATGTCCTACATTCCCCTCCCTCTCCAGCCTGTAGTTCTTTATTCCAATTAGCATCAACAGATGCTGGGATTCATGGTCCAGAGAGGACATATAAAATTGAAAGCAAAAACATGTGATTTTTCAAGCAAAGGAAACTGTCAGTGCAGGGAAATCACTGTACGAACTGAGTCAGTGAAGCATGAACTTTGAGCCATTTGAGCCATTTGACCCTTGCTTGTTCTCCACCTACCAGGCAAGTTTGTCCCCCTGCCCCTTGTACAAAGATGTATGTGATGGATGCTCCATCCATTTTAAATAGTTATGTATTTTATGTTTTCATTAATTTATTCTCATATATTACTGCAGTTTCCCCTCCCTCCTCTCCTCCCAGCCCCTCCCCGTCTCACTTCCTCCCTCCCCATCCACTCCTCCTCCGTTTCCCTTAGAAAAGGGCAGGTCTCCCAGGGACATCAACCAAACATGGCATGGATATGTTTTTTGTATGAGGTCTCTGACCACTAGTTATCACTAGGGCTACTACTTCAAGAAGTAAATGTGGCCGTGTGAACCAGCAAGCATGCTTTGGCCTCTCAGATCCCATCTGGGAGTTTTCTTCAAGTGCCACCAAATCTGATGGCTACGCCCATTCCCTGTTAGTCATAGGTCAGAGGGCTCTCTGGAGGTTAAGGCCTGTGCTTCTGAGCCTAGAACTTTCTGGTAGTTATGTTGCAACTGCTGAGCCCTTGCTGGGATGATCAATTGACAACGAAGCCACAGCAAAAGAATGTGAGGTATCCTGGTTCTTGTAGTTGCCAGCAAGTGGGTGACGCCCTATCCCACGGAGCCACTTCTCCATTCACAAACAGGAGCACAGCTGACTGCTTGGGTGACTGGAGTCTGGATGAAGTCCCAGGTACCTGACAAGACTCACCCAAGATTAGTAAACCTGGCAGTGGCAGGCAGGATGGGGGAAGGGGGCAAGCCTCCAGCAAGCATGCTCACGACAACTGTCACATTTGAAAGTAAAGCAGAGGGATGACAAAACTGAATACAATCCTTGAGTGAGTGGTCTCAAGGTTTGAGACTGCTTGGGCAACCACAGAGCTAGACTGTCACCAGAAAGTATCAGCTGCAGCTCTTCTGTGTTGAACGTGTCCAGGCTGCTCTACAATGGGGGCCATGGGTTAATCTTGGAATCTCAGGTAGAAACATCAAAACCTTAGAGAGTGCATTGTTAGGAACAAGATGCTGAAATGCACACCCCACATTTCCCGGCTTTGAGACTCTGAAACTAATTATCACTACATTGACTTCTCCATCTATGAGAGATGGCCTCAACTACCTCCAGCTTTAAGGATCTGAGGCTCTTGGGTATGTCTGATCGGGGACACTCGATATTCCCCAAGGAGGACCAATGTCATTACCATCCTAAATAACAATGACCACTGATGCCAATATGCTTGACAGTTAAAAAAAAAATGAGGTAAAGTTTTTGTCCTCTAAGGAGCTTGTGCTAGGATAAGGAAAATTCCAGAAGGTTGTAAGTTTAGGATTTGTGAAGCTCCTGTTATGTGCCTGAAACTGTATGGGACATCTAACTTTTCTTTCTTTTTCTTTGTGAGGGTCTTATTGTACTACTCAGACTAGCACTGACCTGTTAAACCTCCTGCCTCAGTCTTTGGACATGATGGGACTACAGCCATGATGCACAATTTGTGATTTTTCTTTTAAAACTAGCAAAAGTCTTTAATAATAATAGTGACTATGGCCTGGTTGCTCACAGGGGACTCAAAGGTTAAGCAGCTTCCTACATCTTAGGCTGGAGGGGGTAGGGAGAGTCGGGCTTCGTTGCCTCCCACACCCTGTTCCCCGGAGTGGAAAGTCCTTCATCTGGCAGAGGTCTGAGACAGTGAGCTGGGTGGGGCAGGTGGAGATCTGGCACAGAGGCTCTGCCATTCTTATTGAGCCACTTGAGATGTCCCTTCTTTACCAGCCTTTCATCAGGCCTAAAATCACCAAAGGCAGGGAGCCCCACAAATGGCCGTCAGAGGCAATGGGGTGGCATTCCCAAGGACTAAGTACATAGATTCCTGCTCTTACAATGTTTGCGTTGTTGGAGTGCAGAAAAAATACTGGGGAGACAGAGTGCTAGTCCTGGCACTTCCTGGGCAAGCTCTACTATTGTACTACACTCCAGCCGGCTCAGGATCTTTAGAGAAGATAGAAATCATCTTTAAATGTCCATGTGCCAGGCAATGTGAGATTTTTTTTTAAAGTTTAATTGTATCTTTATTAATGTTTAAAGCAAGCGCACAGTAATGGGTTTCATGATGACATTTTCATACATTATGTCATTTGGCTTTCCTTCAATGCCTGTTCCCCTCTACTGTCCCCTCTCTCTGGATCACTTCCTTCTCCCGAATAGCTTCACTTCTGCTCCACTGTCACACACTCTCACACACAGCCTCCACTGTGGGGAATTCTCAAAATCCCACAACATTCCACTTAACCCCACAACACTCAAAATGACTTCCCTCACATTCCAAATGAAGACAGAGGGCCGAGAGGGGCGCGGCCTGCTGAACACGAGACGGAGAGGCTGACCTAGGATTTGAATCCTGGTCTCTCAGAGTCACGTGGAACTGAACTTCCAAGAGTGCAGAGCAGCCTGAGCTCCAGTCTAATAAGGGGCAGTGAGCAGAGCCCTTGAGAGTAATTCTAGTGGCATAGTAGGATGGCCTTTAAAGCCAGGGAAAGATGCTAAGACTCAACACATGCCCAGAGGACACAGTAATAAGAACACAGTGTGTTGGAAGCTTTCAACTGGGTTATCAATTAGAAAACGTGTTGGGGGCAGATGGGAAAGAAACTGCAGTGGCCAAGGTGCTTCTGACCACAGCAGCCGTCTTAGAGCCCTGGGACACAGGGATGGGACACATGACCTGTCCAACAGTTTTACTGAGGCCCAGAAAAAAGAAACTGGGTTGTGAGCAAACTCACTAGCCAGGAGGCGTATCAGTGCCAAAACCCTCTCAGTGTGCAGCCAACCTTGACTCATTGTTTCAGACTTCATTGTTACCACAAAATCTGCACTGGGGAGTGTGGTGGTGGGGGTAGGAGTTCCAATGAGTCCCCTACTCTGACACCCATGCTTAGGACACAATCTTCTTTTCAAAACAGTGCCACTGACTGGATGTCATATGACATTTCCATAACCCCAGCTTTTGGGAAGCCTATGGCAGGAGAATCATGAGTTTAAAGGGTATACAGTGAGACCCTGTCTTAAAAAAAAAAAAAAATACAAGCCACAGCAGGGCAGTGTTGGCGCACATCCTTGATCCTAGCACTGGGGAGGCAGAGGCAGGTGGGTCTCTGTGAGTTCAAGGTCAGCCTGGTCTACAAAGTGAGTTCCAAAAAATGAAAGAAAAAAAAAAACATCCCCACAAAATAAATGAATAAGTAGAAGGCCGGCTGCTGGGTGTATTGCTACATGCCTGGACTCAACTACTCAGAAGCCTGAGGGGGAAAAGATTGAGACCAGTCAGGGCCATATAATCATCAGATTCTATCTCAGGAAAACAAAGCCGAAACCAACAGCACTATCCCATTCTTAAGTTTAAGAGGGCCCTCCAAAAAGATGAGCTCCACTCATGACTTAAGAACAGTAAGATCCTGTTTCTCACATCAGTCTTTGACAATGCCTGGTGCTGATGTAGTCATAGCCTGAGCCAGTTTGAGTGGCTACTGTCTAAAAGGCATAGCCTTTTCGGAAAGGTCTGTAAAGAGCTAAAACATTCCAGCTGTTGGCTGCTGTGAGCCAGATCAATGGCTGACGGAGCTGGCTGCACAGGCCTGCAAACCTGAGTTTCATCCCTGGAACCCAAATAGAGGCGCAAGGAGAGAACTGACTCCATAATGTTGTCCTCTGACTGTCATATGTGAACCTTACTGTGCATACATGCATACACACACACACACACACACACACACACACACACGTACGTGCGTACATTGCACACACATATAAAAGAGTAAAAACGTTAATTTTAAAATTGCAACTCCAATTCTAGGAATCTATCCTATGACCATACTTGGCCCAGTGTGCAAAAATGTACCCAGGAGGACGTTTGTTATGAGTATTTGTGATTGTGAAAAGCTAAGGGAAAACTGACTGCTCACCACTAGCCTCTGTCACACACCAAATCAAAGAAATACAGATTTCACTGTAAGGATATGAAAATTGTGGAAACTGTAAGAAGTGATAAGTTGTCTTAGTGAAAACCCTATATGCTTGCAATCACATAGAGAAATCTGGAAATATACACGCAATAGTTACCATTCTCTTAGGGCATTGGGGATGGTTGGTGGAGGAGCCTGTTTGAATTCTAGCTCTTCTGTATTGCTTAAATATCTTTCTTCCCTTCCTTGTTTCTTAGTTTATCTATCTTGAACTGTGAGTATATATTCCTTTCTATGATTAGAAATAATGTTAATGTATAAATAAGGCACGGCATAGTGGCTATGGGAGCTTGTTGCCAAGCCTGAGGACCTGAGTTCGATCCCTGGAGCCCATATGATGGGAGGAGAGAACCAACTCCCATAAGTTGACCTTTCATTGACACACATACGCTGTGGCTCATGCACCCACATATACTCCCCAATACATCCATGTAAATAATTTATAACAAAAATAAATACATAATGCTAACAGCTCACAGATGTGGACTTGAATTTCAGAGTACATTAGAAATAAACAAAATAAACCTATCTTGAAGTTTACTAACAAGACCTAATTTTTTTAGTGTTTGTTTTGTTACAGGGTCTCCTGTAGTCCAGGCTGGCCTGAGACTCACTGTATAGACGAGGGCAACTGCTTCCACTTCCCAAGTGCTAGAACTACAATTGAACACCACCATACCTAAGTCCTATTTTTTTTTTTATTATGATAGCTATGATCTAATACCAGTGGACCTTCCTGTTCTGTTTCTGATTTTATGGCTTAGCCTGTCTTCATTGGTCCTGTATATTTGGCACCTACCATGAAGGACTAGTGCTCCTCGACGTCCTCCATACTAGAGGGTCATTTAACTTAGCCCCACAGATAGGCCAAAGGGACTAGAATCCAGGGCCTTGGGGGCCTACAGAAAACTGTGCCATTCAATAACCGTCTTCAAGACATTTTCCATGTACACACCAGTGCTGGGGACCAAGCACTGACAGAACAATGCCTTCTCTGGGAAAGCTCACATAAGATCTCAGACATGGAAAACAGAGCATGGTAAACCTGCTGGAATTATACTGGCGGCACTATGCATGGCTCACTGGGCCAAGGCTCAGCAAGATAGAGGAGTGGAAGTACTATGAAGTCTGTGGTGTCTGAATGAAGTGATGTCTGCCAACCTCCAGGGCAGCAACTGACTTGGGAAGGGAAGGCTTTATTGGGAGTGACATGGGATTGTGCTTTAGGAAGGCCACCCTGGCAAGAGTCTATATGGGTGTGCGTTTGTGCCAACGTGTATGTGCATGCATATATGTGCGCGCACGCACACACACACACACACACACACACACACACATAATTTTCTTAAATTGGAAACTATCAAGTAAAGAAAGAACAGGCCCCAGGCCCCAGGCCCCAGGCGAGTTTCACCAGGGCTGAGCACAGAGGCTGGAAACAGCTCTGAGCATCATGTCTGTGGTTACTGACTGAGGTGCTAGTGCCTCAGAGAACTGAGAACACAGGGTGGGGAGATGAGAGGCAGCTAGCACAGGACAAAGGCATGGCCAACCCTTAGCAAGAACACACCTGTCTCCCTGGTTCACCATCTCTCCCTGGCCCCAAGCTTCATTTTCCCCCAGCTCACCTATCTGCCCTCTCTCCTCTCCTGGCTCTTCTCCCTCCGATGTTGGAGGCTCTCCCTTTGATGTTGGAGGCTCCAGGACTCAGGGGCCATTGCATCTTATATGCTCCTCCCTGCCTTAGGGCTTCAGCCATTTCAAGGCTTTGAATTCTGCCCTCGGGATGACCATGCCCAGAGGTCAATTTTTGGTCCAGATATCCCCCTGGACTTCAGCCTAGTATCCATCTGCATGACTCATGTACTCAGAAGGAAAATGAACTTTAAACTTAACACATCCCAAACAGGACCCCTGCCCACTTATAAACTGGTATGACTGCTGCCCCTCACCATCTCAGGGGACAAAAGCCATTCTATCCAGCTGTTCAGCTGAAAACCCCTGGTCATTCTTAACAAGAATGACTTTTATTCTTTGGTTGTCAAAGTTTGGGACTGGCGTGAAACTGGAGAGCCCCCTGCCTCAACTCCTGAGTCCTGGGATTGTCTGCACACCATCTATCAGAGACACTCTTTAACCTGCTTTTTGGGTCTCAGAGAATCCTGTTAGTTTGAACATAGAGACATCTATAATTCAAACCCTTCTTAGTGTTCCCATCACCACAGGTCATGCTTTTGCTTGTATATTTGAAATTGCCTACTGATTCCCTATCATTCGGTGGCCAGATTATTTTAAAACACAAGTGAGGTATGTTTATGCCCTAACCCAGGCCCTTCAAAGCTTCCTCACTCAAGGCCTTACAGAAACCCGCAGGGCTCTACACTTTGCACCCGTGCCCAGTTACTCTCTGATCACACTGCTCTCCTAGCTCTGCAGTGGACACGCTGATGTTCCCTCTATCCTGGTCCATGGCTGCACCTTCACCCTTATGAAGTACGTTGGATGCCCACCCCTCACCGTCTTCATCTCTAAGACCAGAGAGCTCTACTCTACTTTCCCCATCCACCTGCAGAGATTGTCATCTCTAAGCACACCAAAGGAGTCATTGTGACTCCCAAACTAAGATGCTCTAGGAAGCAGGAAAATTTGCCTGTTCTGTCTCTGCCTTGTCCTCCCTGTCTGTACTATAATAAGGCTGGGGCTGAGGTTAAAAGAGAGGAAAGAGAGAGCGAGCGAGAGAGAGAGAGAGAGAGAGAGAGAGAGAGAGAGAGAGAGAGAGAGAGAGAGAAGGGCAAAGGATATGGGAGAAAAAGGTGGAAGCCAATCTAGAGCTGGCCAAACAGAAAGATCACACGGGTAGTAACTAGAACGCTAAAGCCCAAATTCAGCTCTGAGCAGATAAAGAGCCAAGCAAGAACAGATGCCCTCAGGAGGCTGGTGGGGACCCCTGGAGCTTGGGAAGGTGGCTTAGAGTGATGCTCTTGACACTTGGTAGGTGCCCAATAAACAGGGACCGCTGGCCGGGAAAACACTAGTTATTAAGGGGCTGTGCAGATTGCGACTGTCACACAGTGGACACAGAGAGATGAACCAGAAGGAAACCTCCAAACCTGACATCTGCCAAGAAATTCCCTAGGTATTTCCCAGGCAGAGGCCTTGGGGACGGGGAACTGACCGCGAGCGAGAACTGGAAGGTGAGACGCGCCCACGCGGGTGCGCGCCGAAGCCTCTCGGCGCCGGCGGCAGTACGGGCCGGCGCCGCCGGGGCCAGCGGCGCGCAAGCTCCCCAGCGCCGCCGAGCACCGCCGAGCACCGCGTGGTCCCCGCCCTCCGGTCCTGCCCTCAGGCTCCGCCCCAGACCTCCATTTCACCAATCAGGAGGAGCTCCCCCCCTCCCAGTTCCAGAAGCCCCGCCCCGGGCCGGCGCGCCGCCAGCCAATGGGAGGCCGAGTCCAGCGCCCAGTGCGCGTAGCCCGCGCCGAGCCGGCTCAGAGCGAGAAAAGCGAACCCAACCCGTCGGGGCCGCCGCTCCGGACCCACCGCCTGCCGCCGCGCGCCGCCCGCCGCCGCCTCCTCCCCCCGGATCGGGTGTACTGTCCCAACCCGAAAGTCCAGTTCTGCGGCCCGGCAGCGGCGAGCGAGCGCGATGACACAGGAGTACGACAAGTGAGTGAGGCGCGGGCGCGAGTCCGGTCAGGGCCCGGGGGCCACCGCACCTGCCGCCGCTACGGCGCGGGCTCCGGGAGCTGCGAGGACCGGTGGGGCGGGGCGGGGAGCGGCGGGACACCCGGCCTGCGGTCGGAGGGCTCCCGGGGCTCCCGCGTCCCGTGCTCATGGACCGGTGGGGGCGGGTGGACCCCGGGCAGCCTGCTGTCACCTGCCGAGCGGCCGGAGCGAGAGATCTAGGGGAAGGTTGAAGTGTCCGCTGCCCGCTCGTTTTCTTCGCTGCGGCTGCTGTGTGTGAGAAATCTGCTGTGGGTGTTCTTGGGCCCTTGCATCACCGACGGTAATTACAGAAGACTATTTTTGCCGTTTGGGAATATCAAGAGAAAGAAACTGCAAGCAGGGTGATAGAGCTAGAGGCTATTCTCGAATCGGGATTGCTTTTTAGAGTTTGGGACATAAGGAAGTAGTGAGAAATGTTCAGTGATGATGTAAGATGTGATCGGACGTTGGCAGGACTTGGCGGGGGCAGTTCTCTATTTTACTCGAAACTTTTCTGTAAATATGAAGATGTTCTGAAAGATCGAGTCTATCTTATGTCGCCTCAGTAAATCTGGAGTGGAGAATTGGTTTCATAGGTAACTTGTTAAGGGTGGATTTTTCTCATGCTTGTTTTCTGATGGAGGTTAGCTGAATGTGGAATCAGCAAGAGATTAATCTTGTCTTGTAGAAAATGAAGTTCAGTTAGTGTTCGGCTTCTCCCTTTAGAATCCTGGCCCATAACTCTTGAAGGTCTGAGGCTCATTTGAAAACACCCATGAACCTTCTGGGCCTGAGCAACATCTTGCTGGTCTTGAAGAAGTGGGCTTCGATTGTTCGTGTGTTTATTTCTCTACTTACTGACTAGGCAAAAGTCCCAGCTCCAGCCTCTTGGCTTTAGGCATACTTTGGAAATATAAAATGCCTTCAGGGTAATTGCAGGCAGAAAGCCACTTGGAAAATATTTATTTTCTGATGCTTGTACCAATGTTGGATAGGATGGGAGAAGGGAAGCTTGAAAAACTAGCATTACGACTGTTGAATGAGCCAACTGCTGTCAGAGTCTTCTGGAAGTGGCTATTAGACTATTAATAATAGTTCAGCAGTACCCCAGGGACTCTCACCAGAGAACCACCATCTCTCTATCGGCCTCAGGACCCCAAGGGCTTGCAGGGAATGCCAGGTTGTATATTCCTTTCTTTGGATAAATTTCTTTGAGAGTTGTAAAGACAAATCTTGACTTTTTTTGATATATATTTCAGAAGAATAAGTTGCTCCAGATGTAAACCCTTAGAGTTGTCTTTTTTTCCTCCCCTTTTCAAAGATGTCTTTTTTTCTTCTTCTAAATCTGTATCTGTTTTGAAGGACTTGGGTGTCTGCCAAGCCCTAACCTTTGTTGATTACTTGAGAAGATAATCAGACTTTCTCCACTCACTTTTAGAAAAGGTAGGTCACCTCTAGGCCATTTACATATTTCATTCGTGTGTTGCAATGAGAATTGGGCCCGGACAGCCATAATTCAGATAAGTTCCAGACACCTCCGTTCTTGTTCCCTCACACACACAAAAGTACTGCCTCGTCTTGCTAAAGTCAATGTTCTGCTTTTTCTCTCTATTGACTTATTAAATAGTACCAGCTGAACAGTTGTTGAGACTGTTGACATTTCCAGTTTTGGGGATCAGTAGTGTTTGCTTGAATCATTTAAATTAAGTCTCCTGTAAAGCGCCACTAAAATCACCATTCATTTTCTGGATTTTTCCCACAAACTGTTCTGTTAACGTGTGTCCTTGCCTGGCGTGAAAAACTATTAAAGATTTTATTTATTTGGAGGGAAGAGAGCACTGGGGATTAAGCCCAGAGAGCCCCCTAACCCGGAACAGAGAAGTCACATGTACAACACCTTAGCTATGCCATCTAATCCTAAAGCCTAGCAAAGGCTTTTTTTTTTTAACCTTTTATTTATTTTATTTTATGAGTTTGTGTTGGCACTCTCCTCACCCTCCCAACATATTCCATTCTCTCTCTCTCTCCCTCTCTCTCTCTCTCTCTCTCTCTCTCTCTCACACACACACACACACACACACACACTCAGAGGACAACTTGTAGCAAGTCCTTTCTCTCTACCATGTCGGTTACCTGGGTTACCTCATGGTAGGTACCTTTATCAACTGAACCATCTGACCAGCCCACAAAGATTTTTAAGCGATTTAACTTGTCGTGTGTGTATGTGTGTGTGTGTGTGTGTGTGTGTGTGTCTTTAAAAGTCAGAGAACACCTTGAAGGAATTTGTTCTCTTCTTCCACTGTGTAGAGATGGACCTTCAGGACATCAGACTCATGAGCAAGTGCCTTTACCCCCTGAGCCATCTTCCTGGGGCCCCAGTCAAGATTTTAAGGTCATACCTGTCCACTGTTTTTTTAAAGGCTTATTTTCGTTCTAAGCCTTCACTTGGTGTAGTCTAAGTGTTTATCTCTAAGATGAGCCGTTCACTCCCATGCTAGAAGATTATGCTACTTTATTGATTTATAGTCCCCCTTGGCTACATTCCAGGCTCCTTCTGCTGGTAACAGTAGAGTCTTCTAACTTTCTTATATACCCTGAAGGATTAAGTGAAACGTCCCTTTTGCTTTCCGTCCTTTCCTCCTGCCCCTGTTTCTCGGAAGGAGCTGTTTAAAGTCATGGCATCAGCTGGGGAAGGGGGAAGTCACATGTGGCAGCAGGCTTGAGTGTAATTGAACAGTATCCGTGCCTCTCTGTATCCCCTGTGTGCTGTTATAAATAGAGAAATAGCCCTGTGTCTTCTTGGGGCTAGTTCTGGGTTTTAACAGGTAGTATCATCCCGGTATCTCTGATGGGGGGGTGAGGGGGACTTAGTTCTGCCTTGCCTTCCTGAGCGTGTCCTCGTCTGACTTACTGAGGCTATTGATGTAGCTAATACGCCACAAGGTGATTTAAAATACACCTTTAGAACAGTGTTTTATGAAACCAAATCCGAATTTTCTGAATTTTTTCTTTATTTATTCCAAAATTATTTTTAAGAGGAGTGTGGACATGGTTTCACTAACTTTATTGCGTTTCCTTCAGCCAGACCTTCAGAAACTGTTGGTACGTAATTGACTGGGATGCAGGAGATGGAACCCAGTGCTTCGCCCATGTGAAGCAGTTGCTCTGCCACTGGGCTGCCTCCTACTTGTAATTATACCCTGGCACGGAGCCGTGTGTCCTATTTTAGAGGAATGTCAAAGAACTATTTGTTCAGTTTTTTTTTTTTAATACAGCGTGTAAGCTGTCTTGCTGTAGGAAGTATGGACTTAACTTTTGAATTTCTTCCTCTGAAGCAAAAGGCCAGTGCTGGTTCTTCAGAATGAAGCCCTTTACCCTCAGCGGCGCTCCTACACCAGCGAGGACGAAGCCTGGAAGTCGTTCCTGGAAAACCCTCTCACGGCGGCAACCAAAGCGATGATGAGCATCAACGGAGACGAAGACAGCGCAGCTGCGCTGGGCCTGCTCTATGACTACTACAAGGTAGGCTGCGGGCTCTTTACTGCTGCAAATGGCGAGCTCAGACGCACCTGATTCAGCAAACCTATAAAGCAGTCATTTGCTGTGCAATGTCAGGCTGCTTGCTTCTCTAGTGACTATAAATAGTTTAATGAGCCCTCCAGCCTTTGGTGGTTCAAAGCTAAGCATCTACGATCATAGAATCAAAGGGTGGTTTTTAAATAGCTGCTCTGGCCCTCGCTGAAGGAGACGCTGCTAATAAAAGAAGGTAGTAGCATGTCTCCCCAGTTTGAGTATTTTAACAAACTTGGTTCCTGGTGTCATGGAAAGGGGTTGCTGCTGACTGACCTGTGCTCTCCCCTTTTGGGTGGCCAGGGTCACTGCCTTTTCTGTAGCTGCTTTTACGAAGCCTTGGGAGCCGCTGGGGAAATGTACACTTTTACAATTCTGGGACCCACTTCTAAGATCAGAATACATTTTCTTTCTTTCTTCCTTTCTTTCTTTCTTCCTTTTTTTTTTTTTTAAGATTTATTTTATTTATACGAGTACTCTGTCGCTGTCTTCAGACACACCTGAAGAGGGCATCGGATCCCATTACAGATGGTTGTGAGCCACCATGTGGGTTGCTGGGAATTGAACTTGGGACCTCTGGAAGAGCAAGTCAGTGCTCTTAACCGCTAAGCTATCTCTCCAGCCCACCGAATACATTTTCTTGCCTGTTGCTAGACAGTTGAATTAGCCTTAAATCTCATGTGTACCATGTGTGGGTTTTTATACCATTCTGCCTGATGGTTCTTAATGGAATTCTAGTGATTCAGTTGCCACTCACTGGTGACCTGTGTCATACCTGACACAGGATGTAAGGCCAGCCTGTGTGTCACTTTTGACTCTCAGCCCCAGCATCTCGGAAACATTCAGTTAGGGTTTCAGCTAGAGTCCGTTTCCAGCCACAGATTGGTGCTGGGGAGTGGCCTGCATTTGCTTTCTCCTTGTCGTCCAGCAGCAGACGCCCAGGGATGGTCATTTGAGTTGGTTGGCCGTAGGCATCAGTTGTTCTTACTTGATAACTAGCAGTGCTTTAAGAGCAGATTGCTAATCAGTCAAACAGTACTTAGTGTTATCTTTTTAAAAAAAAGATCTGTGTAATTTTAGCTACGTGTATGCATATGAGGATGTATGGGCAAGTTTCTCTACATGAGCGCAGGTGCCCTTAGAGGTTAGAAGAGGGAGTTGGACTCCCTGGAGCTGGAGTTACAGGTGGTTGTGAGCTGACTACTGTGAGTGTTGGGTCCCAAACTCCTGTGCAAGGGCAATGTGCACTCTTAACCAGTGCGCCACCTCTCGAGCTCCTTTATTTTGTTGTTAATGGTGAAATATGAGAGAATTCCTGCACGGCAAAGCACTGCACGCATCTCAGCCACACACATGTGCCTGTTTGGCTGTTTGGACCATGTCTCAGCTGGGTTAGTGCTGCAGTGCACCAGTGTCATTTGTCTGCTTCTTAGCTTTGAGGCAAAGAAAAGAGGAGTCAGACAAGGAATAGAATGCAGCTGGAGAGATGGCTCAGCAATTAGGAGCATTGGCTGCTCTTTCAGGGGACCCTGGTTCAGTTCCCAGCACCCACATGATGGCTCAGAGCCATCTCTAACTCCAGTTCCAGGGCATCTGATGTATTCTTCTGACCCTGGGCACCATTCACACATGTGGTATACAGATATAGATACAGGCCAAATATTCATACACACACACACACACACACACACACACACACCCCAAAATACATACCTTACAATTTTAAAGAAGAAAGAGATCTTTCCTCCCACTCTAAAGTAAGTTTGTGATAGCACGAGTCTATTTAGCAGTTGCTCTTCACCGGTTGCTGTGGTGATTGGACTGTTAGCTCCTGGAGGGCAGGTGTTGCCCAGTGCTCAGCTGATAGTCAGGAGATGAGCGAACCAGTGAGTCGCCTGAGAAATGGAAAGTTTCTCCTTCAGGTGAAGGCCTCTCCCCACCACCACCACACCACCACCACCACATAAGGACTGAATCCCTCTCATTGATGTTAATACTGTAGGTTCCCAGAGAGCGCAGGTCATCAGCTGTCAAGCCTGAGGGAGAGCACCCAGAACCAGAGCACAGCAAAAGGTAAGGGCTCCGTACAAGCGCACAGCAGACACCTGGCATCTCGGGGGCCAATTCTGTTGCTGAGTTGCCTCTGTTACTCTGAGAAGGGTCTGTTTATTCAGGCTGTGTTCCTCTTCCCAGAAAACATAAGCGTCAACCTCTATTGCTCCAGAGGGAGGTTTCAACAGAAACTTGAAGAGTTTGCTCATCTGCATTGAGATCCTCTAACAGGAGGATGAGACAGAGGGATGTATCTTCAAAACAAAACAAAACCAAAAACCTGGGTGTGGTGGCACGTGCCTGTAACCCCAGCACCTGGGAGGCAGAAGCAAGAGGCTCGGGAGTTCTAGCCAGCCTGGACTCTTGGGAGAGCACCTGGGAGGCAGAGGCAGAGGCAGGGGCAGGGGACTCAGGAGTTCTAGCCAGCCTGGACTCTTGGGAGAGCACCTGGGAGGCAGAGGCAGAGGCAGGGGCAGGGGACTCAGGAGTTCTAGCCAGCCTGGACTCTTGGGAGAGCCTGTTGGAGACAAAGCAAGGCTTGGCATGCAGCTTGATGATAGGGCAGTTGGCCGTGTGAGGCAGGGTGCTAGGTTCAATCCCAGGTCTGCAAAAAAAGAGAAGTACCAATGGCTCTGGAATAGTTGTCTTAGTTAAAAACTCAATGAATTAATGCCTGAACTCCTCCCGAAGGCGTCTTTTAAATATTTAGGTTACAACTTCCCTAGTTAATTAAGACTCAACCGTATGGCTATGAAATGTTTTTTATAAAAAGACACATTTTACCCTCATCTGTGTGCATAAACCTGTTTATGCACACCAAGGTGCACGTACAATAGTCAGAGAATAGCTTACGGGAAGGTCCCTCTTGCCACTAAGAAGTGGCTTCTGGACAACAAACTCAAGTCGTCAGTCTTGGGGGCAAGCGCCTTTACCCACTGAACCATCTTGCTAGCCCCTAAAAACAGCTTTTAAATTGACCCATGTTCTATTAGTAATAAAGAATAAAACAGCCAGACATGGTAGCATATACTTGTAATCCTAGGGAGTCTGAAGCAGGAGTTCAAGGCCAGCCTGAGCTGTGTAGCTAGATTCCATCTTGGGGAGAATGACAGAAATTGACTTAAGGAATGAGTAACAATTCATATTCCACACTCCTGACAATCATTTCCTTACTGTGGTTGTAGTCAGTTGCAGATAGTTTTTGGAAGTATGCATTTATTCCACTTAATTTGTTTCATAAATATTTTCCATATGGCTATTTAAACCTTTTTTTTTTAATTCTTTTTTTTTATTATTTTTTATTAGATATTTTCTTTATTTACATGTAAATTTCTCCTTTCCCCTCCAAAAAACAAACAAACAATCAAACAAGAACAACAAGAACAAACCCCTTTTGCCTCCCCCCTCCCCATGCCTGCCACCCCACCCTCTCCCACTTATTGGCCCTGGCATTCCCCTACACTGGGGCACAGAACCTTCACAAGACCGAGGTCCTTTCCTCCTGTTGATGATCGAATTTGCGATCCTCTACTATACACATGCTATTTAAATCTTAATAATTATTTTTGGCCAGTGGCTTATTTTAGATTTTTATCTACTTCTTTACTCTTTATTTAGAATCTTTTCAAGCACAATAGGAGAAATGGTAGATGCCAGGCTCAACAGCTGTAATGTTGAAGTTTTTCTCTCTTTCTTAACAGTCAGATTCATTCATGTTTTATTTAAGTCCTTTTGCTGGAGTGTACTGAAACAAACCTATTTTTGCAGCCATGTCTTTTGCAATGCCAAAGCCACATTGAAACCTTTTATTCTTTGTCCCAAGTTGTCCTGGTTGTCCTGGAGCTTTGAGTCCTCCTGCTTCAGCTTCCTGACATTTTCGCTAGGATCAACCCTTAGGAGTAAATTTACAGTCCAGGATTTGAATAAGTTTTGCTGATCTTGAAATGTGTAAAATCGCTATTGTTTTTTTCCTTTATGTTCCTTCAGTTTGTGACATTTTGGGGGACTTTAAAAACACAGTCATGGACCATAGAATTTTGGTGATAACACACCTGCTAAGCATGGATAAAGTTCTGAATTCCATCCCCAGTATCAGGAAAAAAAGACAAAGCAAACAAATGTTTAAAAGGCCTCCACATTTGGGACTGGGGAGACAGCACAGCAGGTAAAGGCCATGCTGGTCTCTGTTCTTTCTGTGGGACCCAGCCACAGGGAGAAGGATAGCTCTCCATAGACCTCACTTGTGACCTCGGGGGGCTGCCACATACATCACACTTGTGCATATGCACACACACAAGTACACATGTGTACACAAACATACACAAAATAATAATGAATATTTTAAAAACTATACATTCATATTACCCAACTATTAAACCACAATTAATTTTATATAAAACATCTATTGATAAAGTATGATAATGAGTTTTCCTTGGGAACGACTGTATCAATATTAGAAAGTGATATTTACTTGTGAGCGTCTGTGTACCAGGTGTTGTTCCCGGAATTCCATCCTCAGCACCCATCTGAGAGGGCCGACCCCTATTGCACTGGTTAGTTTTTGTCAACTTGACACAAAGCTAGACAAACCTACCTCGGCAGAAGGAAACCAAACCGAGGAAATGCCTCCAGCAGATTGGTCTACCAGCCTGTTTCTGGGGCAGGCGTTTTTTGTTTTTTTGTTTTTTTTGTTTTTTTTTTTGCTGATGGTTGATTGATGTAGGAGGGCCCAGCCCACTGTGGGTGGTGCCATCCTTAGGCAGGCAGATCTGGGCTATATAAGAAAGGTAGCTGGGCAAGTGGAAGCAAGCCAGTGAGCAGTGTTCCTCCATGGTTTCCTTGAGTTCCTGCCATGGCTTCCCTTAATGATGGATTGTAACCTGCAGGCCTTTCCTTCTCCATGTTCTTTTGGTCATAGTGTTTTATCACAGCAACGGAGATGCAAGCTGGGGCCAATTTTTTTACTTACAGCCTCGGGTTTATAACAAAAAATGAGGATCTCTGTTAGGATTGCTGGGGAGAGCATGTACTAGAGGAGAGCTCTGGCTCCCTGCATTTCAGAGCAATGAAAAGCTTTTGCTTTGGGGTTTGTTTAACTGATGGCTTCACACGGAATGGGTCCTTACTCCATTTTCTATGTAATTGGCTTCTGTCGAGTATGTTGCTACTATGAGGAGCCCAGATCATCCAGGTGTGGGTTATCTATCTTAGAGTATGTGCTAAGTATGTATAAAGCCCTGGGTTCAAGCCCCAACACCTGTTCCTCCCAAGTAATCAAAGCACTGTGTCATCAAGGTTGAAACTACAATGTCTTTTCCCCTTTTCTGAAGAAACAGCATACCGAATGTGACGGAGCAGCCCCTCATTTCTGCTGGAGAAAACAGGGTGCAAGTGCTGAAAAACGTGCCCTTCAACATCGTCCTCCCCCATAGCAATCAGCTGGGCATTGATAAGAGAGGCCACCTGACAGCTCCCGATACAACAGTCACTGTCTCCATAGCGACCATGCCTACCCACTCCATCAAGACAGAAATCCAGCCGCATGGCTTTGCTGTGGGAATCCCCCCGGCTGTGTACCACTCTGAGCCCACTGAGCGCGTGGTGGTTTTTGACCGGAGCCTCAGCACTGACCAGTTCAGCTCTGGCACTCAGCCTCCCAATGCTCAACGGAGGACTCCAGACTCCACCTTCTCCGAGACCTTCAAGGAGGGCGTTCAGGAGGTACAAAAGACAAAACATCTTCCTAAGACAGCGGCATGTTTGTCTAAGTATTGAGTTCCACCTTTTCCTGGTTATGTAAGCTTGAAACTTAGCCCAGAATGAGTGGATCAGGAATAAAAGATTTTTTTTTTTTAAGAGAAAGGCCTGTAGGTATAATTTGTAAGCTAAACCTACAAATCCAAAAATTATCATCAAGGGCACATGGGTAATCTTACCAACAGCTGAGTTAACAATTATGGTTTCTGCTAAGAGATTTGCAGGGGAGAGGGAGGGAGGGAGCCTGTGCATAATCTTCCACTGACTACAGTGCATCCTCATAGTATTTCTTCAGCTTTCTTTCATCTTAGGCCATGGAAGTTCCTGAAGCCACCCTAGCGCGGCAGCTCTTGTCATGTGCCCGCTGGGTGCTGCCAGATGAGTGGCTGCGGTCTAGAATCGGAGATGGTCCTTGGTACATCCTGTAGACTTTACAGATGAGTTCTACAGAGTTCTAAGGGTCTGGTTATGAAATAAGGTGTTGGAAGCGGTACTTACTGCCGCAACAGGGTTGTTTAGGAGTAGAAGCGGACACTCCCCAGGAAAGGGTAGCAGGCTTGCCCAGCCCCGGTGCAAACTTGACTCGTGACCCTTGTATTTTGGCTGCAGATTCTAGACTCAGAGCATGTGATATGGGAAAGAGAAAGAGAAAGAGAAAGAGTGCATCTCAGGAGTGTGTGTGTGTGTGTGTGTGTGTGTGTGTGTGTGTACGCGCACGCATGCATGTGTGTGTATAGTAACATGAATGGTATGTAAAATTAGACATTTATTTTTTATTTTATCTATTATTTTTTCATTAGTTCATTCATTTACTTGTTTGTTTGTTTGTTTTGAGACAGGGTTTTGTCTATGTAGCCCTGGCTGTTCTAGAACTCATTCTATGGACCAAGCTGGTGTCAAACTCATAGAGATCCTCCTGCCTCTGCCTCCTGAGTGCTGAGATTAAAGATGTGTGTTGCGACTGCCTGGCTGATAATTACTTTTTCTTTAATTTAATTTTTAAAAATAAATTTAGGATTTTCATTTTGAAATGAGCCCCTGGACATTAGTAACCATGGCGATAGTTAAATGTTCGAGGCTCACTCCATTGATATTTCAGGTGTTCTTCCCCTCGGAACTCAGCCTTCGGATGCCCGGCATGAATTCAGAGGACTATGTGTTTGACAGTGTTTCTGGGTAATAGTTGCCTTTTTGTTTGACTTCTGGATTTTCGGCACTGTGGTCATTTCTCTCTTTGGTGTATCGGTCCTGACAAGTCTGAGGTGGCTTTGATGAACTTTCACCTTGCTCTGACTCCGCCAGCTGTAGCCTTGTCTTGGGTAGGGGACTTTGGATGTGGTGAATTGGTGTGGGACTCTGGTTTTCGGTTTCCTCAGCTCCTGGTGTTGGTACTCTTTCCTTCCCTGGCTCCCTTCTGTGGTGTTGAGGGATGGAATCTGAAGGGAGGGATGGGGATTAAGGTCGATCACTGTGGACCCTTCTGCTCCCAAAAGTGTGCAGATAGCTGACAATTAGGGGTAAATGTAGTGGGCAGAGAACTTTATTATCCTTGTTAATGATAAAATAAACAGATGTAACTTTTTTTCCCCTGACCTGGCAACTTGGTTTTAGCTTAGTAAAACTGCACCCTTCTCTGGAAATAGGAGCGCTTTCTAGGTTCATGAGAACTATATAAACAACTCAAGATTTTTTTTTTTAAGGTCTAGGATTTCATTTTCTCATTTTATGTGTTTAGACTTCCTTTATAAGCATATCCCAAAGCCCAAGAACCACAGACTCACAAACATTAGGGTTTTGCGATAGAGCTGGCAGGCTCTCTCAATGACATGTCACATAGTAAATATTTTAGGCTCTGCAGCCTCTCTGGAGGCGTTTGACTACCCAGCTTTGCTGTCGTAATGAAAAGGGGTCCACAGATCAGGCATAAGTAAGTGGTGTGGCTGTGTTCTAATAAAACTTTATTTATAAGCAGAGGTGTAATTGGCCAGTTTCCAGCGTAGGAAGGCTCTGCATGGCTGTGTAAAGTAACAGGAAACCTAGGCACTTGTGGAGTGTCTGCTTAGAGACAGACTACAGGCAGAAGCAAGAGAGAGAGTGTTGGCAGCTAACTGGCTGAATGCAGACTCTCAGCCCCCCACCCACACCCCCTTTTGAAACCTTCGCCCCATAAATTCCAAATGGGCAACAAACCCCCGAGGTTCCTTCCACCACCTGCCCAGCTCCTGATGTCATTTGTAGCCCAAGTGTCCAAATGTCTAATTGCAAACATTATATCGTAGAACTTCTAATCAGTATTTCGTAGCCCACTGAGTTTCCGGGCACTAAGCTCTTGGGTTTAGGATCCTGTTTATCAAGTGGTGGTGGGGAGGCGGGGAAGTGCTACTTCTAACATGGCACAGTCAGCTGGATGTTTGCTGATGATCTGCTGTCTCAGGACACCCCCCCCCCCCCCCCCGACACACTCCTACACACACACACACACACACACACACACACACACATCATAGCACTTTAGGACTGCACTGAAGTGTCCAGGAAGCTTCCAAAAGACTGGCACAGACCTCTTGCTTCTTTGTCCTATAGGAACAACTTTGAGTATACTCTAGAAGCCTCAAAGTCACTTCGGCAGAAGCAAGGGGACAGCACTATGACGTACCTGAATAAAGGCCAGTTCTATCCTGTCACCTTAAAGGAAGTGAGCAGCAGTGAAGGGATTCACCACCCTATCAGCAAAGTTCGAGTGAGTTCTGTACCTGATTCTGTTCTCCAGAGAGCCTTGTCGGGTGACGCTAGGCCCTATACGCCCAGGTGTGTGTAACTGAATAAAGGCCGGAAAGTGCTAAGCTGTGTGGTTTGTTTTTAAGGATTATTCTTACTTTTCTTCCTATGTCCCTGAGTGTTTGTGCATGTATACAGATGTCCTTGGAGGCCATAGGATTCCCTGGAACTGGAGTTACTTGGAGGCCTTTTGAGTGCTAGGGAGAGAACTCAGGTCCTTTGGGACAGCAACAAGTGTCCTTAACCACTGTGCAATTTCCCTAGTCCCCCACAGTCTTGCTTTAAGCTGTAACTCTGTGATCTAACAAGTGCCTTTCTCTGAAGCTGCTCACCCCTTGGGGTCCTTATGCCGTACCTCGTTCTCATTCCCAGAGTGTGATCATGGTGGTTTTTGCTGAAGACAAAAGCAGAGAAGACCAGCTAAGACACTGGAAGTACTGGCACTCCCGACAACATACGGCCAAACAGAGGTGCATTGACATTGGTAAGTGGCCCAGAAGCCCACCGTCCTCCTCACAGGCTCCAGTGCCCAGCTTGCCAAATCCAATTACTTTTGGCAATAATGAACTTCCTGCCGAAAGCATTTGAATGTTGGTGCCAGCCACAGATGTGTTCCAGGCAGTGTCCTGTGGCTCTTGGAATCAGGGCTCTGCCCTCACTTCCTCCACGGGGCCCATGCCCAGGCAGTGGTTTGCCATGTGACTCTGCAGCCAGGAACATTAGCCAGCTAGCATAAGAGTGTCCCACTTTCAGCCTATGTTTCTTTTTATCCCCTTCTCTGCTATTCTAGGGGTAGGACCCAGGACTGCCCACATGTCAGGCAAGTGCTCAACTACCGAGCTCCATCCCCCACCCAGTCTTCACATTTTGAGAAGCATAATGTTTTCCTTAGCTCATTCCCTGGCTTTTATTTAGAGATAATGACAAGGAGATTTCCAGATGGACCAAAAGAAAGCACTCCTGCAGCTATGCCCTGAGCTAGCTTGCTCACCTTGTGAGCAACCCAGTGATGGATATAGGGTACAGCTCTACACCACCTCTGTTCCCTTCTGGTTTCCAGTCTCACCCAACACCATCACCTACATCCCAGGTGGACATCCATCCGAGGGCTTCTTGTTTACCTTTTTAAATTCTCAGGCTCTCTATTTTGTAAGAATAAGAAGAGCTGAATTTGTTAGGATAAAGTCTTTCAGTCTAGCGCAGGCTGGGCTCAAACTTACTACATAATCCAGGCTGCCATTGAATTCACAGCAAAATCTAACTGCTTTGGCCTCCCAATTTCTGGGTTATAAGTTTGTGCCTCCACACCCAGCTTGGAAGAACTGAGTTCTTGTCTTGGTCCCATAGATACGTTTTGGGATGTTAGGACCATTGGTTAAACTTTTTAGACTAATTTTGACCCAACGATATGGAATTAACTATATCTAAGCTTGCCTCGACTTAAAAAAAAAAAAAAAAAAAAAAGATTTCTGTGATTTTTTTTCCTCATTTATTTTTCAATTTCTTTCATTCCAACAAAGTGCTCATTTAAGTCGTCCAGAGGATAATGGAGAAAACTGAGTATTCCTAGGCCTGCAGTGGGCTCACACTGAAACTAACTGCCATGACTTTCTTCTTCTTGTTGGTTGCTTCACCTAGCTGACTACAAAGAAAGCTTCAACACCATCAGCAACATTGAAGAGATCGCTTATAACGCCATCTCCTTCACCTGGGACATCAATGATGAGGCGAAGGTATGTCATCACTCGCAGGGCGCATCCTGTTCCTTCCGGCTGTCTAAAAACTGGGAGGAGTCTCAAGATTTCACAGCCGATCTACTTTGCAGTTTTACCTTTCTTTCCCTCCTAGATGTTATGCAACTGTCCTCTCAGGTCCCACCCTCCTCCAAAGCCATCCCTCAACACACACGTGAACTCTCCAGGCTGAACTGTCACCAGCCAGTGCCTCCTGTCTGACCCCCAGTCCCACCCAGGCCCTCATTCATCTAGCTTTATTTCCTCATCTGCACAGTAGCATCTGCACCCTCCCCCCCACTCCTGCATAGGTGATGTAAGGATTAGTGCCACAGCATCCCTCCAACCAGGCGGGGGTCCTGCACAAGGGCTAAATCCACATTGCTAGCCCTTACCAGTATACAGTTGCCTCAGATTCAGAGGGTCACTTGGATGAGTCTCTGGGACTTTTTGGCCCCTTTAGGGACAAGCAAGCATATTCTTAAGTTACATCTGCCCTCCCACAGTGGTCTCTCCATTCTCTTCATTAAAATTTTTAGAGTTTTGCCAGTTGGTGGTGGTGCACACCTTTAATCCCACCTCTCAGGAGGCAGAGGCAGGGGGATCACTGTGAGTCCCAAGCCAGCCTCCTCTACATAGTGACTTCAAGGCCAGCCAGAACTACATAGTGGGAACCTGTCTCAAAAACAAACAAACAAACAAAAAAACAAAACAAAACAAAAAAACAAAAAACAACCAGGCAGTGGTGGCACACACCTTTAATCCCAGCACTTGGGAGGCAAAGGCAGGCAGATTTCTGAGTTCGAGGCCAGCCTGGTCTACAGAGTGAGTTCCAGGACAGCCAGGGCTACACAGAGAAACCCTGTCTCGAAAATACAAAAAAAGGGGCGGGGGGGAGACCGAGACCAAATACTGAGAGGTTTTGAGGGTCAGGTGAAGTTTGTTCTATCTCCTGCGCTATGGTGGTTGTATCTAAGGCACAGAATGACTTCCACTACAGGAGACGATCTATAGGAAGCTCTGGTGCTGTGACCGTTCTCTTGCCAGCCCACACCACACCGTGCAAATGTCGGCTAGCCGCTCTGCTCTGTGCAGAGCTGGGTACTGTTTTAGAGGGGCTGCTGCGGGAAGCAAGCATGCCACTTCCTGAGTGTTTGTGTCAGTTATGTGGAAATTTAAAGCTGCAATAGGATTTAGCGCATGGCTTCTAAGAAGCCCTGTAAGAGGAGATGGCCGTACTCCTGGTCTCAGGCTCCTGAGAAGTGCTTCCTGTTTCACACTGGGAAAACGTGGGCTGAAGCGGCCAGCGACTCAAAGCATAAAGCACTAAGCTCTCTGCTCTGACTTGCATGAGACTGATGGAAGGCCCTAGCTCAGTTTTGGGTTTTGTGCTTTTGGTTTGGTTGGTTGTGGGTTTTTGTTGTCGTTTGTTTGTTTTTGTTTTTGTTTTGCACCTTTACTACCACTGAGAAAGCAAAAGGACGGCTGGGGCCAGTTCTGCTGTCTGTTGGGTGTGGCCAGGATTAATAAGCACTTGTCGGAGCCTGGGAGCTCTTGGCTGGAAGAGCCTGCATATGGGCAGGGTGCTTTGTTTGCATGATGTGTCACTCTCGAGGGTGGGAGTAACAGGGCTGAGAAAACAGGGGCAGCAGGCCGTGTACTGCAGGCTGACAGGTACGCCAGAGACAAGTACTTAAGAGGGAGGCAGAGCGGCGCCCTCCTGTACCCAGTTCAGAACTCTCGCTCTGCCCTCTCCTACTCCCTGGCATGGTGGTGTGCCATTTTTCTTAATGAAGCTGCTCCCGTTTGAAGCTGACACCAGACATCAGTTTCAGGCATGTGTTGGAATCCAGCAAGCAGATTCTTAGCTTTCCCCAGCCAAGTCCATGCTCCTGGTTTCTAACTTCAAGTAATTAATGCCTCAGGGTAACTAGAATGAGTAGGTGTTCGTGCAGAATCCTGTACAGTCAGGTGTTTTGTTTACTTACTTATTTTATGCAAGAATCTGTCTTCCTAAGTGGCTCCCTTTCTTGTTCTCATTTTGTTTTTAATTAATTCATTATTTTCTTAGCAGTGCTGAGGAGTAAACCCAGGGCTTCATGCTTGCTAGGCAAGCTATACCCTTGCCCAGCATATATTAATTTCTAATTCTCTCCCACAGACATCCATGTTGGTGGACAATGTATGGAATTCTTTTGCTCTGATTTCTAATGGTAATGCATATACTCTCTGGCATGCCAGTATGAGTAAATTCAAAATTCTCACCCAGTATCCTCCTGGCTCCAATACATATGTATGTTCCTATCCATAGGCTTCTGCCTCTCACTTTGATGTCACTGTTTTGAGAACAAACAAAGGCAAATCCTGCCTCTCTTGGCTCATGAGGTACTTGGGAAAACACTGCTGCAGCCTGGAATCAACTCACAGTGCGCCTCTGCACGTGCAGGTCACAGGTGCAAGCAGGAACCTGCTGGAGCCTCGGAAGCATCGAGGGGAAAGCTGGCATTCCCCTCATGCCATTTTGAAAGCAGCGACAGAAAGAGAAATTACTTTGAAAACTAGGAATATGTGGGTGTGGTGGTACATGCCTTTTATCTTTTATCCCAGCACTCAGGAGGCTGAGACAGGTAAACCTTTTGAGTTGGAAGCCAGACTGCTTTACATAGTGAGTCCCAGGCCAGCTGCATAGTGAGGACATCCATTGGCAGCTGGGCATCTTTTAAAGACTCAGAAGTCTACAGACAGGCTACAGTTCAGCCCTTGATCTTCCAGCGGGCAGCAGCCCCGATTTGTTCCCAAACACTGTGTAACCATGCTGGGCTGCTGGGCATAAGTTCAGCAGGAAGAAGCAGCACCTGCATTTGGTCCATAAAAGACAGGCAAGGTGCTAACGTGTAGGATTCATAGGGCAAGATCCGAGGGCAAGCATAGACCAAGGTGGGTAGGTGCTCGCCTGCGTGGACAGTACCCTTGTGCAGGCAGGTTCCTTCCACTCTGCAGGAGCCAGACTTCATCCAGCTAGTGGCTGATGCTACTAACATGGCTAGCTCCAGACTTCTTTTTATTTTTATGTTTTAAGATTTATTTATTTATTGTATGTTAGTACACTGTAGCTGTCTTCTGACACTCCAGAAGAGGATGTCAGATCTAGTTATGGATTGTTGTTAGCTGCCATGTGGTTGCTGGGATTTGAACTCAGGACCTTCGGAGGAACAGTCCGTGCTGTTACCCACTGAGTCATTTCTCCAGCCCCTAGCTGCAGACTTCTAACTCCAGTTCTGGGGTTCCAGGCCACTAGGACTGCAGCTCACAAAGGTCACGTATTAAATGGACTTTTGTGGAGTAGCCTAAGATCTTAAGCATAAGCTAGGCAGTGGTGGCACACTCCTTTAATCCCAGCACTTGGGAGGCAGAGGCAGGCGGATTTCTGAGTTCGAGGCCAGCCTGGTCTACAGAGTGAGTTCCAGGACAGCCAGGGCTACAGAGAAACCCTGTCCCAAAAAAAAAAAAAAAAAAAGATCTTAAGCATAGCATCACCCTTGTCAGAGGAGAATGTGTGCATTACTTTACACATGGAATGTGGAGGCTTCAACTTTCAGTCAAGGTCTCTCTTCTGCAGTAGTTTTAACTGGAGGGAAGAATTGTGGTTCTGCTGGAGCTCCTGGCCTAGAATCTGCTCTTATCTGGTTTGGCTAATAAGCCTTAATTACGGGTTTACATTTACAGCAGCATTGAGATTTGTTTAGGAAGCAGGAGAAGCCTAGAGATTTAAAAATAAATAGTGGGATGAGAAGTTAGAGGGAGAACCAAATTGTTTGGGTGACTGTCACAGGCAGTGCTGTGCCGAGGTGCTCTGCCCTGCTCACACTCCACCCAGAGCCATATGCCATACAGGTGCTTAACCTTCTCTGCAGTTTGGTAAAACCAGGCACCCGAGAGACCAGTGCTAGACCCTGAGCTGGACAGCAAGTGCTCTGGGCCGGGTAGTATTGTTTGAAGCTCTTGTTACCAGTAGGACAGCTTTGCAGACTCACTGCGATCCATAGAAATGACTTTAGCAGCCTAACCAAAAGTTTATATTGGATGATAATCTGCTGCAGAGGAGTGGAAATTATAAACCAAAGAGCTATTGCCCAGGAGTTCAGTAGTTCTGGACAGCACCAAGGAATGTTATGTAGTGGCAGCTAGGGAGTGACTCTGATGACAACCAGAATGGTAAAGGAGGAAGATAGTGGCAGTCGAGCGTGGGCCAGGCCCCTGCAGTGGGCTGTACTAGGGAATGCTTTCAGAGAGCCTGGTCTGCTTTGTGTGTTGTATCTCCCGTGGCTTAAGGCTGCAAGGCCCCTGGTGCCCTTTGTGAGTTGCCACCAGACCTCTAGCAGGAGGCTATGTAGTCTCAGTGTGTGACCAGGCTGCGCGCTGACCAATGGGACTGCATCTTTCCAGCTGTGATCCTTCTGTGGGAGTGACAGACCAGTCGCAACACACTTTTCATCTCTTTCCAGTTCGATTCCTCCCGTTTCTTGCGTTCCATGCAGGGCCTTAGGCAGAGGAGATAGGGCAGGGGCAAGGACAGTCAGAGGCACGGCATCCCGTCCATGCAAGAGCTGTGGGTCAGACTGTATGCTATGACAGTCCAGCCGCTCTGGGACGGGATCTGGACGGTTGTTAGGGAACACAAGTTTCTGTCATGGAAAGGCTCACGTTACAAAATAAAGAGGATTAAAAACGCTGACGCCTCTTTTGAGGTCCCGAAGCTTCACCAGGAGGGTTCTTGTGTTTAGGTGGCGTGGCATCTTTCCCTTTGTCTCCCTTGGCTCAGCAAGAGCCAGTGGAGTTCCTGGGGCAGGGCCATCAAGGCTGGAGGCTGTAAAAGGGGTGTGGCCACTCTGGTAACTTGAACTTGGCGTGTTTTGTATGTGCTTGTGGGATGCAGGGCTTATGAGTTTAATGGTTGGTTGGTTTTTTGGGATTTTTTTTTTTTTTTTTTGGTCTAAGCATAATGTTTGGAATTCATTGTGAGAGTGTTTTTTTTAATGTCTTTAGACTGAACACATTGCTTGCATTTAAAGGGATTCCATTCTAGTGAAGCATCCGTTGGGGGTGCCATTAAAATAAGGCGGTGCTATGTTTGGTTGTATTAAGCTGGGACAGGTTTGGTTTGTTCCACGACTTATTTCCAGTGTGAATGGGAGAGCGGAAGGGGAGAGAGAAATGAGTCAAATGCTGTGCTTGTAATTGCAATTAGATGATGGGCAAGGGACTTAAAACTGAAATGTGTACCAGCTGGGCTGCCTGAGACTGGTCAGGAAACACTGTTACTTTTAAAACAAAGGCAGTGGGCCAGCATGGTGGCTGAGCAGGCAGATTGCTTGCTGCAGAGCCTAACAGTTCAAATCCATTACCTGGATCCACGTGGTGGAAGGAGAGAACAGACCGCCACACTCTCTCCGTTGACCTCCCCCCAACTCCACACACATATACTAAATAATAAATATTCCTAAAATTACATCGACTTTCAGAGTCTAGGCAGACCATGAAGCTAACTAGATTGTACTGGGCTATCTACACACGCCTCGCCTTCATTCATGGACAAGGGTTTTGGGGGGTATGCAGTTTAAAAGCACATATTTTGGGGTGAGGAGATGGCTGGGTGGATAAAGCGCTTGAGGACCTGAGTTCACATCCCAGGCCCCCTTAGCAAAAGCCGTGTGTGGCTGTGCACACCTGTAATACTAGGTCTGAACAGCAGGCAGGAGGACTGCTAGGGCTCGCCCGTTGCTGGGCTAGCTCCAGATTTGGGAGAGACCCCCATCTCAAAGGAATAAGACAAGGTATTGACAGAGCTGAACATAATTCATCCTTCACTGGCCTCCCTGGCGCACACCAATAGTCTCACACAGTAAATAAATAAAAATAAAACCCAGCAGCCGAGTGTGGTTCCCCCTTTAGTCCCAGCACTCTAGAGGCAGAGGCAGGCAGATCTCTGTGAGTTCAAGGCCAGCCTAGTCTACAGGATGAGTTCCAAGACAGCCAGGGTGACCCAGAGAAACCCTGTCTTGAAAAAACAAAAATACATACATACACACATACATAGGTACAACATACAACAAAACACTCACTAAAGTAAAAAATTTAAAAGTATATCCACCAAACAAAGAGCCAAGCGCCTCTCTGGAGTGAGGTGTCTGAGAGGGGAGCTTGGTAGAAATACCAAGCTCATGTCCTTGGGGCAGCTGCTGCCCTGGTTCCTATCAAGGAAGGCTTCTCTCGGAGGCAGCTTTAAACGCTAGGTCTTTGCGGCTTTGTTGCACCAGGGTTTCAAGGTGTCTCAACTCCGCAGAGTCTTAAGCAGTAAACTGCAACACACACACGGAATAACAGCAGGTCTTTAGAACCCACAGGTAACAATAGCAAGCATTTATTCCGCATATGCCTCAGGGTGAGGGCCAGCCGAAGGTGTTTCTGACTGCTTGGCAGCTGAAGAAAGCCTCACTTTGGTAGTGAAACCTGTATCGTGTGGACGGGGGTTTCAGGCACCCATGCCTGTTTAGCCACCGTTGGTGGTGTTGCTTGAGTTAGGTGTTTTCTTTGGGGGGGTGGGGGGTGGGGAGTGGAGCAAATTTTTACCCTTCCTCCATTCTGCCACTCCCAGGAAACAATAAGCTCCTCTGTGGAGACTTCTCATTTGACAGCTTGTCACCCTAACCCTCCTTCTCGTGTTCCTTCCTGGAAATCCCATCTGTGGCTTTCTCTGTCTTTCGGTCTGCTTTGCCACTCCTGTGCTTTGTTTTGTTTTTAAATTTTTTCTGTATCTTTGCTACATTTAAACCAAAGCAGAACAGCTGTGGCTCTGGCCTGCTGTGGAGTAGATATTTGGAGTCAGTGTGAGGTCTTATAAGGAGTCAGGGGTTCTTATGACTAGAAGCCACCCGTCTCTCCCCCCCTTCCCCCCCCCCCCCCCCCTTTTGTTAAACAAACGAGGACTTGACCCATCTGTCTTCCTGTGCTTCTAGAACTTTTGGGTGGCAGTCGGCTTGCTGCTGAGTCTCCTTGTGACCCATGTGCTCGCTCACCTGTCCTGTTCTATGCCGTGGGATGGAATGTGGTTTGTGTTTGCCTTCAGTCACGCCCCCATCCAATTCTGCATATTTCTGGGCACACATTCTGCTTCTTTGGGACAGCAAGTGCCAAATCACTGCATCTGCCAAGTGTCCTTAGGTTCACCAAGTCTAGGTTAGGCTATGGAACATGACAGAGGGAAGGGGAGCAGGTAGGTCCCTCTAAGTGTTCTCTCCTCCGTGCTTCCCTTTTATCTCGGTGACTTTTCCCCTGGCTCTCTGCATGGCACAGAAACCGAGACGCTGTGTGGGCGGTGTGGGAAGCGGCTGTGGCAACAGCATGCTGACTCGGAGCTTGTTTCCCCTTCGGGGAACGCCCCTCCTGGCCGTGGGAAGACTGCGAGTCAGTACTTTTTCTCCGCCCACGTCCCTGCCTGCCCCACCCCTTCCTGCCGGTCGGCTCTTTTCTTTTGATGGTCATTTGATAGTCTGAGAAGTTACCAAAATGCTCAGCTGCGCTCTTGAAGCCCTCACAGCAGCTCGCAGTTCCTGGTGGCAGTGTTCTTGTAGTTGTAGTGTGTCTTTAGGACAGCATAGTCACCTCCCACCTGAGCAGGGAGCAGTGTGACGCACCCGGATTATCTGGCGCATCAGAAATGGAACTGGATGCTGCTGAGTGGGTGACTCAGTCTCGATACTGTCTCAGCTCCACACACTCATTAACTGCGCGAGGAGTGGGCTGCCAGGGAGCAGAGGTGCACAGAGCTGGGGGGGTGGGGGGGGGGGAGCCAGGATGGGTTGGTTTGTTTGTTCTGGTGGGGGGAGGGCTGTGTAAAGCCCAATAAATGATCCCTACTAATTAGGCATTTGGCCAAGAGCTGGATCTTGATTTATAGTTTAAATTGTTACGCTATCAGCCTCAATTCAGGTCCTTAACCTGTTTGACATGTACTAGGAAAAAAAGGTGATTTTACTCTGTCTAGTTAGTGCTGTTGGAAATGAGGGGAAATGTTACCAGTGTTTTCATTTTCAGCTCTTGGACAGTTTCTCCCCGTGAAGAGCTACTTAGAAAGATCTTTATACTGACGGGTGATTAAATTTGAATTTATCCTACAGTTTTTACTTTCCTTTTAGTAGATAGATTACATTCTAGAAAGGAGCTTATAGATATTATCTGTATTTGACTAAGTTGAATTTTGATACATAAAAAATAAAAACAAAGGAGAGTCCCAAAGGCTGCTGGGACTGTAATCCAAGATGGCTGTCTCTGTGTCTCCTGGAGCCATGTGGCCATCAGCTAAGTCCTGCCACTTATTTGCAACAAGTAGGAATTTGGCACAGACTATCTGCTTGGTTTGAAGCTGGGAGACCTTTAACTTCATGCCTAATGATCAAGGTGACCTGTCTAGAGGTCTGGTTCCCTCACTTTCCTACTTCCCCAGGTTCACACAGGTGCCTCTCCATGAGTGCCTAGGAATGGGCTGGCTCTGGAGTCCTAGGAGCCGGGCCCTGCTAGGGCTTTGCCGTCTGTTTTCTCTGTCTTTCTCCACCAATGCCTTCTAACCCTGAACCTGGCAGCTTGGCCCCATCTGTCTGTAGTGAAAAGATTATGAGAGCCAGGCACCATGGGTGGTATGGTGTCCATGGGAAGGGACATTGAGGATCAGTGCTTGTGGAGAATGACAAGCTGTTTCAGGTACCATGGTAACCTTACCTAAGCATCTTCCCCAATTGAACCCCTTACTTTTCTCTTTCCTTTCCCCTCCATTGGAGTCTTTCTTGTGATGTGAACCAGGCAGTCAGAGTTTTTTTTTTTTTTAAGTGCATCTTAATGCATAGGTAACAAATAAGCAACGGGCTCTCAGCTCTGAAACCAAGCCAAGTCAGTCCAAAATGTAAGGTCAGAGCGCTGTTAGTTCGCCCCTGAACTTTTCTAGGCAAGCATGACTCATTTAACATCCTTCCAGGGAATTCTACACACACTGTCAATGCTTTGCTACTAGGGCAGAAGTACTGGCTTGAGAGACCAATCGCAAAAAGCTCGCCTCTCTAACCATACGGTCAGTCAGCCAGTCATTTACCTGTGCAGCTCTGGGAGGGGACAGACATACTGGGTCAGGCAGCCTGGCTTGAAGCAATGGCGTTCTCCAGACTGTGATGCCGATCATTAGCGAAGCCAAAACCTGTTCTCTGGTCTGTCATCAGCAAGGCCAAACAGCACATTTTTAGGAGTTCCAAGGAAGATGTGTTTTTTAGCCAGTGATTCATCAGCTGCTGAATATTTTGGCAAAGCATGTTTGAATTGGACTTTACCTTTCTGAATACCTGTTGTGCGTTTAGGTGGGAATGAGGAAACAGCTTCGTCTGAAGAGGGAGCTGACATGGGGGCCCAGCGGGCATTGGGGATGGAGAAACAATGGTGGATTTGTCTTCTGCCACTCCAAGATCACATTGGAGACTGGGAGAGCTATAGCCCTTACTCTGTCTGTAACTGCTCTGTGATGGGGTATGGGTAACCTGTCCTACATTAGTCTTTGTTAGGGTTTTTATCTCGGGGGATGAAACACCATGACCAAAAGTAAGTTCAGGAGGAAAGAGTTTATCTGACTTACACTTCCACATTGTAATCTATCACTGAAGGAAGTCAGGACAGGAACTCAAACAGGGCAGGAACCTGGAGGCAGAAGCTGATGGAGAGGCCATGGAGGGGTGCTGCTTCCTGCCTTTTACTCAATGGCATGCTCAGCCTGCTTTCTTACAGAATCCAGGACCACCAGCCTAGGAAGGGCCCCACCCATATTGAGCTTGGCCCTCCCCCATCAATCTCTAATTTAAAAATGCCTTTCAGCCAGATCTTAGGGAGGCATTTTCTCAGTTGAGGTTCCTTCCTTTTGGGTAACTCTAGCTTATGTCAAGTTGACATAAAACCAGCCAGCACAGTTAAGAGAAACCTAGGGCTGAAAAGATGGTGTACTTAGTGACCTCATTGAAGTTCTATTGCTTAGAAACACCATGACCGAAAGCAACATGGGGGAGAAAGGGTTTAATTCACCTATAGGTTACAGTCTATCATCAAGAGAAACCATGGTAGGAACTGGAACAGAGACCATGGAGGAACAGCGGTCACTGGCTTATTCCTCTGGCTTGTTCAGCTACCTGCCTAGGGATGATGCCACCCACTGTGCACTTAAGTACTGCATCAATTAGTAGTTAAGAAAATGGCCTCCGACTTGCTCACAAGCCTGTCTGATGGGGGCAGTTCCTCAGCTGAGATTCACTCTCTCCAGGTATGCCTAGGTTGGTATCAAATTGATAAAAACTGGCCAGCACAGAGAGTATTGCATTGAGACTCTGTGTTCCATCCTCAGAGCCCATGTAAGAGGTGTATGCTATCAGACCTGGGAAAGGGACAAGCTCTTCACAGGATGAGGTTCAAGTGGCCTGGGTAGAGCACAGCTCCTGGGAGAGTCACTGTGCTGCCTCTGACCCTACATCACTGCTAGCCTCAGTCCTCCCCTTCTACATAACACACATGGTGTCTTCAGACACATCCCAGGTCTGGACACCGGGCTTGCTCTCACAGTCCTTTTGACCCCAGAATAGTCAAGACACTTAAAACTTTATTCTTCGTCTCTTCTATTTTGTTCCTGGCAGATATTTCTGAGTGAGCATTCTGCCTCCTTGTGTCTCTTCTGCTCTCCTTCTTTTGAGGATAGACATGGGAGGAGCAGCCAGCCCTGTGGACAGTGTCATGAGGCTGCCAAAATGCTTCTAGGAGAATCCTTGCACAGCAGTTCAGGATATGGAAGAGGGTACAGATGAAACCCTCAGCTAATTGTACATCCCTTGCTTTCAAGCTGCATTTTACAAACCAATTGAAATCTTTTTGAAATATTCTGAGTGCATGAATTCTCAGCCAGGAATGAGGAACTGTCCTAGAAAAATGGCCTGGATGTTTAAAAAGAATCTTGCAGAACATCTTTGGCCTGTTCGATAGTTGAGCTTTGTGGTTAGGGTTTTTTTTCTTCCTTATAACTATTTTGGGTGGGAACTTTAGTTGCAATCTTTTGTGATTAATATTTTGATTAGTTAAATAACATCATAGTTTTTCTTCAAGATAAGTAGCAAGGAAATGTAGAAACAGAAAAGTTAGCATCGAAGGTTCCTTCCATAGCAGAGAACTTCCCAGCACTCTTGCTAAAGGGAACATGTCAGTCTGTTTGAAGAATTTAGCAGTAGTAGAACTGGAAATGGTATGTGCGTTTGCGGGTGTGTGTGTGTGTGTGTGTGTGTGCACGCTCATGCATGCGGGCTTGTGTCTGCACACTCATGTGCATCCACACCTGTTTTGTGGAGGAGACACTGGGTGTGCGACTATCCATGTCACACTTTATTCCTCTGGTGGCTTCTGTAAGAGATTCTGTGGTGAGCCTATCAACAGAGGGAATTTGTCTGTCTTGGAAGAATGCTTGGAGTGCTTATTTTATCAGATTTGATTGCCTCAGTCCATTCTTCTTCTTTCAGGACGTGGACTCAGTCGATTTTTAAATTACTTTATGTACAGGGCTGTCTTGCCACTTCCTTAAGCAGAAACAGCTGTAGTTGAACTTTCCCTTCAGTTCTCCCTCAGCCCTCCGAGTGTAGCTAGATTGACAGAACAGACCCTGTGGCTCCAGGATGATATATCTCAAGCCCAGGCTGGATAGCTTGTTGAAAGTGGAAATGTTGAACTATGAAAACACACACTCTATATCTTCTCTTTTATTAAAACCATGTGCAAGGGCTGGGACTGTATAGCTCAATGGTAGAACCCCTGCCTCTTATGCAGAAGCCTCTGGGTTTGATCCCCTAAATAAATGAAAAAAAAACAAAAAACAAAAAAACAAAAAACAAAAGCCAAAGCCAAAATCTTTTGTCTGGGCAGTGGTGATGCACGCCTCTAATCCCAGGACTGGGGAGGCAGGTACATCTCTGAGTTGGAGACCAGCCTGATCTACAGAGTGAGGTCCAGGACAGCCAAGGCTACACAGAGAAAGCCTGTCTAGACAAACAAACAAACAAACAAACAAACCACAACAACCAACCAAAGACAAAATGAGCCACATGCGTTTCCCAGAGGTGACTGAGGTGTGATCTCAAATGGTCTCATGCCGTACAGTACAGAGTCACAACAGGAGCTTCCGCCTGAGCAAATAGGTTCACACAGAGCTGTTATTTCTTATCAACTTTGAGTACTGAGGACAGGGTAGGACTTTATTGAGTAGCAAGATCTGTGGATAATGAATATTCCTATTGCATAGGTCAGTGCCTGTGCAAAATACTTTTTCAATTAAAAATGCATGGAAGAGGGCTGGCGAGATGGCTCAGCAGGTAAGAGCACTGACTGCTCTTCCTAAAGTCCTGAGTTCAAATCCCAGCAACCATATGGTGGCTCACAACCACCTATAATGAGATCTGACGCCCTCTTCTGGTGCATCTGAAAACAGCTACAGTGTATTTATGTATAATAATAAAATCTTAAAAAATGCATATAAGAGGAACTGAACTCTTATATACAAGAAGAAATCATGTATTAAGACAGATTTCATAATCTTCGAGCTTTGGAGCTAAAGGAGACCTTTAGTGCATTGAAGCATGCCAGCGTGTAGGAGACCAGTCCCTTCACAGGGTAGTATCATCCTGGTTGATCACGTGAGCACCGCATGGGAACACCTGAAGGCAGTTTTGGTGTCCCAAATCACCCAGCCACATGGCCTGTCCCCTCTGGGTTTGGGGACATGAGGGGTCCGGCATGGCTGTGGTGTAAAGCGGTGTTGGAGAGATAACCTCAAGGGCTTTTGTGTACAGTGGTTCCCCTGAAGTGTTTGTGGGGCAGAGGAAAGAGGCAAGAGATCTACATGTCTACCAGGTTCCCAGGCCAAGTTGAACGAAGTCACACCCTTTAAAGTAACAGCATTTATAGGAAGCAGACTGGTAACTGTATGTGCATGTATTTATTTGTGTGTGTGCTTATGCATTGCACAAGTGTGCTCATGTGTGTGGAAGCCAGAGGTTGATACTGGGCATCTCCCTCAGTCACTTTCTACCGTATATTGTGAGACAGTCTCACTGAATCCAGAGCTCACCTGGTGAAGCTCATCTCAGCTGGAGAAGGTGGGCAACCCCCGAGCATCCTCTAGTCTCTTACAGTTTGTGATGTCACACCCAGGTTTTAGTTGTGAATCAAACTCAGGTTCTCATGAATGCTGCTAGGCTGGTACCCGAATTACTCAACTCATTTTATCTGCAGTAAGGACAGTAAGGTTTGGGGCTCGTCCTCCTCATCCACTGAGGACAGAGACTATCACAATGGGGCTGGAGTTGGAAATGGCTTGGAGTGCTTCTGCCTTGACTGGTCATGTGACAGCAGGGTCCAGTTACAATGCCAGTTACTGGAGCGAGCTAGTGCCAAACGTGGTTCAAATCTGCCTCTGTTGAGCACCTTACCCTGTCCAGCAGAAAGCAGAGGGTGGGGGAGGTGCAGCTCTTCCTGTTAGCCTTTGGTGAATGCCTACACCAGTATGGGTATCACTTGGCTCAATCCAGGATGCCCATGATGGCCCAGCATATTCTACCATGATGCTACTAGATGAGCTGTTGTAAGAGCCGTGCTGTTTTCTTTGAGGTCTTTGCTGTCCTTCATACAGTGTGCATCTGTTCCCTTGGTCCCACTCACTGGTGTGCTTGTGTGTCCATCTGATTGAGGGGGCAGTTTTTAAATGCCCAGTTAGGATGAGTCAGCCTTTCTGACCACTTTCGAAGTTTTCTAAGTTGAGAAGAACTTTCATAAGTAGGAAGCCGATGCATCTGAGTGAGAACATGGGAGCAAGGGTGTGAGGCAGCACTTCCCTGAGGCACTGTACTCAGGCTGATCCTGGCATCGGGCTCCTGCTTGGAGCAGAGACTTGAAGCCGGGAATCAAGGGGAGGGCAGATTTGGGTTGGATTACTGTGAAATCCTCTTGCCAAGGGAATGGCACTTTGAGTCAGAGACTTCCTGGAATTGGTAAGCTAGAGTGTACTTTCCCAGGCAGCCATTTTTGAGTTAGGAATTGTGCCACAAGGCCCAGAATGACTGAGGCTTAGATTTTCCATCTGACTGGAAGACGAAATGTTCAGTGGCTTAGTAAATAGCTTTTATTGTTTACAAGGACCGTGGTTCTTTTAAAATCATTTTTTCTTATTAGTTTTATTGTTCCCCTTTCAGATTTCTCTGTCTGTCCCTCTTTACACTCATTCATTTATTTGTTTGTGTATGGTTGTGAGTGCAAGCCCATGTGCATATGTCACACATGCTTGTAGAGGTCAGAGGTCAGAGAGACATTCTCCCCTTTCACTGTGTGACCCAGGACATCAGGCCTAGCAGCAAGTCCCTTTCTTTACCTGATGAACCGTCTCAGTGGCCCGTTTTATAGATTGTCTGCTATCTCATGTGCATATTTACGGATTAATATAAAACATTCTTTTAAATATGTGCAAGAAGGCATCAAGTCAGAGCACAGGCCTTTCTTCAGAGGAGTTCAGAAATCCCGTGAGCCACTTCCTGCTTGCGGATCTAGACTGAAGTCTTTTAAAAGAATGAAGCCAGGGCCCAGGAAAGCGACTCAGTTAAGTGCTTGCCTTGCAAGAACAAGTGCCTGAGTTTGGCCTCTTGCTCCCATGGAAAAAGCTGGGTGTGGTTGTGTGCCTTTGTCATCCCAGTGCTGGGGAAGCAGAAATGAGAGGATGCTGAACTTCCCTGGCCATCCAGGCTAATTGCTGAGCCTCAGGCTGATGGAAGACCTGTCTCAAAGGTACTAGATGGTATTTCAAAGGATAACACCTGAGGTGTACATAGAGACAGACAGACACATACACACACTCTCACATACACACACACACTTTTATTTTTTAAAGAACTATTTATTTATTTTACATATATGAGTACCCAATAGCTGTCTTCAGACACACCAGAAGAGGGCATCAGATCCCATTGTGAACCACCATGTGGTTGCTGGGAATTGAACTCCGGACCTTTGGAAAAGCAGCCGGTGCTCTTAACCGTTGAACCATCTCTCAAGCCCCTCATTTTTTTTTTTAAGTCAAGTAATTTTGTTTATTTACTGGAAATATTAGAAAAGTATTTAAAAGCAAGATACCACAGTGCCAGGGTGTGAGCAGTCTAGAGAAAGGGGGTACACCTGGTTATCCTCCATCTAGATCTCCAACCAGAGGATACAGTCTGTGGAAATGGGTAGTTGTGGAAATGGGTAGTTGTGGAAATGAGCAGTTGCTTCACCATGGTAGGAAAGCACCGAAATGAGTGCCTTCACCTTCCACCTGGGACAGCCCTAGCAGTTCTGGAGCTCCGAATGTGGAAGGACAGCGCCCTCTTCCGGACATAGAGATAGCTCTGTAGCATGTCTAACTTGCCCAACATGGTCCCAAGCAGGCATGTGGCAGCTGCCTGAGCCTGTAGGAAAAGACAAGCTTTACGTGGAGGACAGGACCTGACGGGACCCTTGCAGAACTGGGGAGGTAGAGGAGGGCTGTGGGGTGGACCTGACCAGATCAGTAAGGAAGCTGACGGGTCAGCAGAGAGGTGGGACTGACTGTACCCGGGGTCTGTAAGAGAGATCTGGGGAGAGTTGGTGAGAGAACAAGATAGGGTGATCTTCAAATTTGTAATTGGATATGTCCCAGTCTGTTTAGATGCCTGGTCTTTCTCCACTTAGAGTACATAACCATCTAGTCTAGAGCTTGCTCCTTGTTATTGTGGGGCTAATTCTCTTTCTATCCAGTTTCTCTTCCATTCAGCCCCCCTGTATAGCACACAGCCCCCACCACATACCCATTTACAACTCGAGGCTGAACAGTGCTCCTCGGGGTAACCTGCCCTTGACTGTTGATGCCTGGGCATTGGAAGGAATCCTGGTCATCTGATACAAGGGTCTTGAATTTCTGAAATTCCCCATTTAAAAAAAAGAAAGAAAGAAAAAGAAAAAAAACCCTGATTCTAATACTATATACTGTATGATATCCATAAATAAATCCAATGGCCTGGGAGATCAAAAGCACCTGAGCAGGTTAGACATCTTCAAGCACAGAACCATGAAACGGGGGGATGGCACGTGCTCACTAACCACACCAAGCTCCTCCATCTGCACTGAGTAACAGTTTGCTGTACCACGCTGACTGGGCCTCTCCATTTGCTTAAACCTTTGAAAAAACCCACTAGAAGATGAACATGGGGTAACTGAGTGGGAGACAGGACACAGGGTGGGGCTAGGTCGCCCACCCTCTGGCTTCCTCTTCAAACAAGAGAATCTGGTATGTGGCTCAAGGGCCACAGACCTTGCTGGGCTTCGTGACATAGTCTATAAAAACTGTCGGTGTGGGTCAGTGGTGCTTCAGATGTTGGTGAAAGGAAACCAGCTTGTGAACAGGCAGGTGTGACCTCAGTACCTGTCCACTGCTCTCTGGAGTGCCTTGTAGAAGTGTGGCCACTGGTAGCCTCCAGTTACTGTTTTCTCCCTTGTATAAAGGGCCCCCCAGCCCAGCACAGTGTCTTCATGGCTTCTAGTATGTTTTAACCACATCTCTGTGGAGCCTTCTTCAGTGAGGAATGTGGTAGTGTTGTGTGACTGTTCAGTAGGCCAGCATAATAATTAAAGCCTATATAAAACTTTGCCAAGTACACTGGCTACCCAAACATGTGGTGAATTCAACTTATATTTAAATTATGAAAGGTCACCCAGAAAGGAATATGTTAGACATCACTGGAATTAAATTATTCTCTGAGGACTTGGTCCAATGTGAATCTGTTACTAGACACCTCCAAGAAAAAGAAATGAAGGTATTTTAGTATAAGTGGGCCTCATTACAAGGGAACTTGGCTGGAATTTTATAGTCAAGCTATAGATTAGGAGAACCCAGCTTTTGATAAAAAGGACACAGGCTGCTACAGACTATCCTAAGAAGGTGACACCAAAAGTACAGGTGGTTCCAGAGAGTGTGCAGAGTTGTCCCCAGCAGCCAAGAGACATATTACGGTGTCCCAGGAAAATGACACTAGCCATGACAGCCACATTGTCCCTGTCCTGGCTGATACCCAAGAGTGATCCTGGGAATAAGCAGAGCTTCCATGCTCCCCTCTTTCTCTCCACGCCTGTGTGCTCACTGCTCTCTAGCAGAGTCCTCTGCTGCCTCTAAATGGTGACTTTCAGGAGTCTTGAGTGTCTGTCATGTGAGTATTTGCAAAGCTGGGCTGGAGTTGCCCCTCACAGAGCCTTCCTTCTCTCCCTTCACAGGTCTTCATCTCTGTGAACTGCCTGAGCACAGATTTCTCTTCCCAGAAGGGTGTGAAGGGTTTGCCACTCAACATCCAAATCGACACGTACAGCTATAACAACCGCAGCAACAAGCCGGTTCACCGGGCCTACTGCCAGATAAAGGTCTTCTGCGACAAGGTGAGAGAGCAGCGGGCTCAGGGAGGAGCACCTGAGGGAGGCTCATCCTTGTACGTAGAGCAGCTAACCTGTAATGGGTGCTTCCTAGCTTACCCTCACAGAAAAAAGCAGCACTGTAGAAGGAAGGGAAATGCTCACTGGGACTAAAAAGGACTGAGATTGAACACTACCTTTTGTGGTGGTGTCTGGGGCCAAATCAAGTAACTACTGTGTTGACCACCCTCCACCTGACTCACTTCCCTGAAGGCTCTTTGGCAGGCCGACCCCCCAGATTTCTATGTTGCAGCTCCTTCTTCCTGGGAAACACACTTTTACCAGGTGCAGAGCCAAGGTTTCTTTTGACTCTGGTAGGGCTGTGTTGTATCTGACCACTGGAGGGCGCCTGGAGCCTTCGAGTTTAGAGAGCTTTCTCAACAGCCTGTCAGATTGGACACATCCACAGGCCAGGGTCTCCACTCCACCTGTAACACATTATCACAAATTCAGTGGTCTAAAGCTCAGAGTTACTGGGCCAGCATTGAAGGTGTGAGCGGCATTCCTTTCTGGACTGTCTCCCCTTCATCTTTAGACTGCCTCTGATTGTTCCGCCTCTTAGTCCCCTGGGATCACCTCCAGCCTTCCCTCCCCCTGCTCCTTCTCCAGCGCCAGGATCAGGTGCGGGGATTACTGAGCGCAGGTGCTTCCCATGGCCTGCACTTGGAAACAGTGAGTCACAGCTGGTGGGCACCAGTACCTCTGACCTAGGCCAGTCTCTTCCCATCTGACCACATTCCTCTGGAGCCCAAGGAACCCTGATGATCCAGGTGTGTGGCATCAACACCTGAGAGGCCCAGAGAATCTGGAGGTGGAGGCCAGCCTGGGCTATACACAGAGACCTCCATCTCAAACAAAGACAAAGCAAAAACACCATAGGCGGAGCTGACAGAATGTTTGTGCTCTTTTATAATACTAGAGAAACTGCAGCTGTACTCAAACACTTCGTCCACATCTGATGTTTTTGTGACATCTTTCCTGAATTGCTGATAATAGTTTCCCTGTGTACCCTTGAGAATTCATGCATTCATTTTCTGAGCGCCATGAAGGGTTATTTTTGTAAGGCCTCGGCTCCTTGCTGCTCACCTGCGTCCCTGACTCTGGTTGACCCACTCACCTTTTAGGCACCTCCTCCTGGCTCTCAGGACTCTCACTTTGTGAGTTTGGTCTCACCTTGCTGTCAGAAACCTGAAGTAGGACACTTTGGGGTTTCCTTTGGTGTATCTTACAGCATACTTCTTTTTTTGTTTGTTTGTTTGTTTGTTTGTTTCGGGACAGGGTTTCTCTATGTAGCCCTGGCTGTCCTGGAACTCACTCTGTAGACCAGGCTGGCTTCGAACTCAGAAATCCGCCTGCCTCTGCCTCCCAAGTGCTGCAGGGCCTTTAGGCTAATGTTTAGGGACAAGCCCTGCTGTACCCAAGCACATTCCCAGCAGGCAATGATGAGAAAGAGGTCAGATGTCCCCGTGCTATTCCAGCACTTTCTTTAACATTGTGCAGTATCTGTGAACTAGGAATGAGTCCTTCAGCTTTTCTGCATGAGAAGTGTTTCACCTTAGACTCTTGTGCTGCTGTAAGGTCCAGCCTTCTGTTCACTGAGGCTGTACGGACTTGGAGCCAGCACTGCTGACGAGGCTGAAGCCATCTAGGTTTATTCTGTGCATAACTCTTTCCAATATTTTTCTCTTCCACTCGCCCTAAGCAGTTGAGTCTGAGGAAGTACCATGTTCTTGAGGGTTTTTTGTTTGTTTGTTTGTTTGTTTTGTTTTGGTGTGTTTTGGTGTTTTTGAGGATTTTTTTTGTTTTTTGTTTTGGGGTTTTTTTTTTTTGGATTTTTTTTTTTTTTTAAGACAGGGTTTCTCTGTGTAGCCCTGGCTGTCCTGGAACTCACTCTGTAGACCAGGCTAGCCTTGAACTCAGAAATCCATATGCTTCTGCCTCCCAAGTGCTGGGATTAAAGGCGTGCGCCACCACTGCCCAGCCATGTTCTTGAGTTTATATGTTTATGGCTCTCATTGGGTTTGGAACATGCCTGGCTGTTGTTTCTTCAGACATGCCTGCTCCTTCCTCTTAGGTTCTCCAGTTGCATGACCCACGGCCTATAGTTATTGTTGTTGTTTGATTTTTCTTACTTCATTTCAGATAGTTTCCATTGTCCTAGGTTTGCTGGTCTGTGGTCAGGTCTGAACCACTGAACTAAACTCCATCCATTGGTGTTTGCGTCTCTGACGTGGCAGTTTCCATCCCTAAAAGTTCAGGCTGGACCCTTTTTAGGTCATGTCTCTACTTAGCCAGCGATGGGTTGTTTTTGCTGTTAGTAGTGATGCTGTTGTTGTTGATTGTCATGGGTGGTTCCTGTTGTGGTCCTGGGAAGCAAACTCAGAGTCTTACTCACACTAGGCAGCCGCTGTCCCACTGAGCCCCACTCTGAGCCCAGGCGTAGTGTTTGCATAGCCTTTGAACATAGGGGATAAAGATACACTGCTGGCTCACTGTCTGTGCCTGGGCTCCCCTCTGCGGCTTGATTTCTTCCCTGCCTGGAGACTGCTTGGCTGTCTTGCTGGGTGCTGAACCTTGTGTATTTTGCCTTGCTGGGAGGTGGGTGATTTTTTCTTCAGATTTGCCCGAGACCCCATTACATTTCTTGGAAATGGTTCACTTTGTTCAGCTGTCATCTGCTGATCTGATAGGCTGCTCTGCAGCCACGCTCTGTCCGGCTAATTATCCTGCAGCAGTGAGCAGGATTTTCCTGAGTGTCCGTCGGCTCAGTGCCCTGTGAGAAGAACGTGTTTCCAGTCCAGTTGGCGAGGACAGACAGTGTGTTTACCCTGCATTTTGGGTGGTGTTTCTCTTGCTGGGGTGTGTTCTTGGCTTGTAGCAACCTCTGCGCCCGAGTACCTGGGAGCTGCTGAGCTCTCTGGGTTGAGGCCCCTTAGTGCTTTGTTGTCCTTTCTCTTCTTCAGCTGGGACCCTGGAGGGACCAGGGTCTGCAGGCAAAGGGCCTGCCCTTCTCCCTTGGGTTCCGCAGCAGTCATGAGAATGCTTGCTTCTCTGAGTCTAGCAAGGTTCCATTATCCCAGAGTAGAGTGTGAGTCTCTATCTTGGCAGGAGCTGAGGTCCTTGTTATTCTTTCTGGATACGGCTGATAATACATTGGCCTTTGGGGTGGAGGTGTGGTGTCTCTTCTGACTGAAGTTACGGTCCGGTTGTTAGGTGGTGGTTGTTTATTTGTGTGTGGGTGCTCATGTGATAGGCTGTGTGCGTGGGTGGCTGGGTAAGGAGGCCAGAGTTTGATGTTGGGTATCTCCCTTACTCATTTTCCACCATTATATTTTGAGGCAGAGTCTCTTGTGAACCCAGGTCACCAGTTTGGCAGCTCTAGCAAGCCACCTTACTCCGGGGATGCACTATCTCCGGCTTCTGCTCACTGGGGTTGTAGGCAGGGCTACAGTGCCCACCTACAGTTACATGGGTTTGGGGGATTTGAGTGCTTGCAGGACAAGGGTCCTTACCCTTGTCCTGCAAGCACTTTACCTGCCGAGCCATCTCTCCAGCCCCATATACAGCGATTATAAGCAGGCTGTGTGTCTACCATGCTGTGCGTTAGCACCTTCTAGAGTAGGCCGGTTGTGTTGTGCTTTCAGACCTGATCCTTATCATGTAACAATGTCAAAGATGAGTGAGGGGCCTTCCACTTCCTCCTTTCTACCAGAGAGTGTATTTAACAGAAACCTAAGCCAGCAGTTTCTACCTGGCTGGGCCACTGTAAAGTCATCCTCACCATGCAGAGACATTATCACTCAACAAAGCAGAGTGAATCAGTGTTACCTTCTAATGTGTTGAATGCTATCCCATTTCAGGTCATGGTTTTACTAGTGAGGTTTTGTGAATATTTTTGCGGGTTCAGTTGCATGGCACTGCTACTCAGCTGTTGATATACATGGCACAAATAAGACACAGAACACAAAGACCTCTTGTGTCATCTTTGTATTTGTGAATGACACCTGATTGTTTCCGTCACAGGCACCATGACTCTGGACAGTGTGATAACATTTGCTACACAGGGAATATTTGCAGGGATAAATGTTATTTTTTCTTCCATGGTCCTTTCCTATGAGGTAGGAGGAAGGCACCTACACCTTGGTGGACATCATGATGTGCTAGCGTGTTCTCTAAGCTTTACCTTTAACCTGGTCACATCTATTATGAAGAGGAATTTCAGTTTATTTGTGTTTAAAATAGATGTTTGCCGGGATTGATTTTATGTAGTTAGAAATGATTTTAAGAAGTTTTAAAAATGTCATTGGACATGCTAATTGTCAAAAGGAGTTTCCCATGTGACATTTCCATACAAGCTATGATGTACTTCAGTGAGAGGGGTGGACTTCTAAGAGGAAACGGATGTGGCGAGCCCACGCTGGTACTCACTTCCAGAGAGGAGAGAGCCGAGTAGTTCCCAGAGGAGATGATCAGACTCTTGTCTCTTTTGCCTGCAGGGAGCTGAACGGAAAATTCGGGATGAAGAACGAAAACAGAGCAAGAGAAAAGGCAAGTGCACTGACCCCAGGTCCCAGGGAATGCCTCATGGTGGCCTGCTGTGCCCTGCAGAGTGCAGGCTAGACGAGGGGCGGTGCTGACATGGCGAGAGCCCTGAGGTTCTGCTGCTGTGCAGATGAGAGCAGAGCCTTGCTCATAGAACTGCAGGCCCGTGTCATGAGTTATCCCCTGCTCAGGCTTTTTGGATGCTGGTTCTAACTCATTATTTAGACCAGGCTGGCCTCCAAGTCATAGAGATAGACCAGCTTCTGCCTCCTACGTGCTGAGATTAAAGACATGCAGCACCATACCCAGGCAGCCCATAACTATAATCTCTCTTTGGCTTCTGTTTTCTCTTCCCAGTGTCTGATGTTAAAGTGCAGCTGCTTCCCTCACACAAACGGACAGACATCACCGTGTTCAAGCCCTTCCTGGATCTCGACACCCAGCCTGTCCTCTTCATTCCTGACGTGCATTTTACCAACCTGCAGCGGGGCAGTCATGTAGGTAACCAGTCTCCAGGGAGAGGCTGCTAGGCCTGGCAAGAAAAGAAGTTCTGTGGCATTTTTTTTTTTTTTTCAAAACGACAGACCGCAGTGGCACTTAACCAGTTACTGATCTCTCCAGAACGTTCAGGCATGGTGGCGTGATACACAGTGCTGAATCTGTCACCTGGGTTCCCCTTGTCTTCTTTCATGTTGAAGCTCATGTAAAAGTGTTGAGAATAGCATCCCAACTGGGGTTTGACTCTGTAGTCTATAAGTTCAGCTTGGGTAACACCCGTGTCCGAAGGCCCTCTTCTTGTAGTCCCCATTGCTGGATGTCATCAACATGTGCCCTACAGCTATGGCTTAGCAACCCAGACTAAATTTTACTATTATCATTATTATTGTTGTTGTTTTGGCTTTTCAAGATGGGGTTTCTCTGTATAACTCTGGCTGTCCTAGAACTCACCGTGTAGACCAGGTTGGACTCAAACTCAGAGATCTGACTACTTAGCCTCCTGGGTGCTGAGATTAAAGGCATTTGCCACCACATCCTGGCTAAATCATGCTAAATTTAAAAACTAGCTGTTCCCTGCTTTGTGGTGTAGGAGTTTCAAGAGAATGTGGCTTTTCTTTTTATACCAAGGTCAGGTAAATATCACAAAGGAGACCCTGCCATGCGCTCACTGGACAGAACTGTAAGGACTAACAAGTTTTCAGAGGCATTGATTCTAGAGAGCATCCTCAGGGCAAGCTGGAGTCTGAAGGGGCCGGCACCAGTGAATACTTGAGACTTGTCAGTCTCTGCCAGTCTCCTGTGGGCCTTTTCACATTCTGTTGCAGAAACAGCCACACACAGTGGGTGGATGAATGAGTGGGGCATCATCTCACTAGATGCTGATGTCAGCCAGCCTCCCGTGGGTTTGGTCCACATTCACAGAGACCAGCCTGGGCCAGCAAAGTGGAAGAAAGCTGTAAAAATCTGGGCATTGAAAGATACGGCTACAGGATTGTGTCCTTTAGAAGGGTTTGGTGTTAGACTGGTCACATTCAAAATGATCTGTTTTAGGACTAATTTTCTCATGTTCTGAGCTATTCGAATGTGTTTGGATAACAATCTGAATGTGTGTTTGTTCCTAGGTTCTTTCCCTCCCCTCTGAAGAGCTGGAAGGTGAAGGGTAAGGTCCCCCTTTGTCTCACTCTGATAAACTCATTTGGTTTTGAAGTAATCGCAAGCTTACAGAACCATCGAGATACAATAAGAACATGCTTTCCTCCTAGCTGTTTAAGCATACCTTTCTCAGCCAGGTGTAGGGCACCGGCTATCCTAGCACTTTTGAAACGGAGGCAGGAAGATGTGAGTTTGAGGCCATCCAGGGCTACACAGTGAGTTCCGGGCCAGCACGTTATAGAAGAATAAAGAGCTGACCCAGAGCCCACCATTGCTGAGTATCAGGGGCCTGTCTCCTATAAACAAGGACCTGGCCTGCATCCCACAGCGTGGAAGGGAGCTCTGTTGACTTGTTTAGAGACCCTGCTCAGGTCTCACTGGCTGTACAGTAACACCTTTATGCAAGGCCAGATCCAGTTCAGAGCCTCCCATGGCGGTGTCTCTTTAACCACCCAGTCTGAAACAACCTGGTTTTACTTAACCTTCAGGGCATCTTCGGTTGAGGCCTTGTTGTGCACTCCAGCTGTGCATATGAGCAACACTGTCGTCTGACATCTCCTCCCCTTGGCACCCAGCTCAGTTCATCTCTTTCCTGTGCCGCAGTGACCACTTGGCTGAGCCTCTCTGCTTAGATTTCTTCCCTTTTGTTTTGGGTGCTGTGGAGACTGAGCTGTACCCTGTGAATGTCCCACTCACCTCCAGACTTCCAGTTTCCTCAGTATTTGTATGGGACAGGACTCCGTTTTCTTACTTCAAGTTGTGCCGGTCACTCCTGGTCACAGGAAGTCACTGGTCGCCTCTGTTACCTTGGAGCTGTTGTCCCTTGGAGCAGCCACTGGTCCTTGTCTCTGGTTCCCCATAGGAGAGGTAGTGTGTAGCATCCAGGACGGGACCCTAGATGTCTCTCTCTGAGGTCTTAGCACTCCTCTCTGTAAATAGCCTGCTGTATACACAGCAGTCCCCTGGGCTGTGTACACAGAAGTCCCGTGCTGTTAGAATACCCTCAGAGACCCTACCTGGCTCATCCTTCACAGTGACTTCGGGGCTGAATTTTGAAGAACAGTAGAGCCTGCCTTGGTAATTACACTTTTCCCTCACACAAAAGCAGATGGAGGTGGAACACCCAACTGCCATCCCGTCCTTTGCCCTCTCCCTTCCTCTCAGTGTTTAGGTTTCGGCTTTTGAGACAGGGCTGTACCCTGGCCCCAGCTACCTAGGACTCACTGTGTAGCCGAGCTGGACTCCAGCTCATGAGCTCTCTGCCTCAGGCTTCTTAGTACTAGGATTGCAGGCCCCATGCCTGGCTTCTTAGTTCTGTTTTTGCTTTCCTCCCTCTCTGACCCTCCCAGCACATTCGTTGCCAGCTGTAGTTTATCCCATCACTAGACCTGTGCCACCAGTTCCGTTTTTTGATGTTTCAGACATGGCTCCCGCAGACACCTGCACCAAGTGCCTGTTGGGAGTGTGGAGCTGAGATTCACTGGTGCTTTCCAGCCTGTTCTGAATAAGCACTTGCTGCCATTATTTCCGGTCATCTGTTCCTTCGCTCTGCACCTCACAGGCCCTCCCCAGTATACACGCCTTTGCCAGCACTGGCTCAGGCCTGTGCACTTTCCTCTCAAGCTCCTTGTCCACTCTCCCTGCTATTTCCATGGACACCACAGTATCTTAAGGCCTTAGAAGCCACACTGTGCTCACTTAAGCCCTTGAATGCGCTGCTCTGCCTGTGGGCTTGGGATTTCCTGCAGCATAGACCACACAGTTGGGACACAGCTGTCCACCTGGCAAAACCTGCAGAAATTCCCTCTGAGGTAACATAAAACCCTGAGTGCTTAGAGCTGAACACAGGAGGCACCCTCCCTGACTCAGCTGTCTTCTGTGGAAGCCTTTGGGTTCTCCTACTAGGTGCTGAGTTAGTGGGAGCCGGTCCAGCCCTGGGAGCCGTCCAGCATGTCATTTGGGTGGCCGAGGCTGCCACTAATGAGCCCTGCCCTGGCTGTCGACTGGCTTGGACCACATAAAGAACGAACAGAGTTTGAGTCTAAAGTGCAATGGTTGCTCTAAAGAACTCCTGCTTGTGCAGTTAACCGGACTCGAAATGCCTGACCTACCTGTGCTTTGTCTCACCCGCAGGTCTGTCTTGAAAAGGGGGCCATTCGGAACCGAAGATGACTTTGGAGTTCCTCCACCTGCTAAGCTGACTCGGGCAGAAGAACCGAAGAGAGGTGTGTTGGCTGGCGGTGACCAGTGAGAATTCTAAGCCGGCAGTGAGCTCAGGAGCACGGCTTATCTGGCTTCACCCCTGCATGTTCACCCTTTAGGCCATCACCACCCCGAGTATGAGGGGAGGCGGTGTTCAGGGGAAGCTGCAGTTAGCTCCTCAGGCTCACGCTATGGTGCTGTATGTTGCTGTCCCTTATGGTACTAGCATCTGTGACCTTTTCATATTTTGCTCATGTGGATAAACTGTTCTTCCCACTCCTCCCCCATTACCATAGTGCTGCTCTATGTCCGAAAGGAAGCAGAAGAAGTCTTCGATGCCCTGATGCTCAAGACCCCATCTTTGAAGGGCTTGATGGAGGCGGTAAGTAGGAGGCCCTCCTAAGAGCCTCGGGGCATCCTGCTGAAGCGGTTGTTAGACAACCCTATTCTCTGTCCCACTGGAGCCTTGACCTCCTTTCCCAGCCGTGCTTTGCGTATGCTTGTAGCACCGCCTGCCTTTGACCTGCCTTGGGCATCCTCGCCTGACTGCAGGCCTGTCTTGGCCCTTGTGACTGGCCTGGAGCTGGTAGGCAAAGCGCTCTGTCATATACACTGACTTTGTGACAGCCTTGGGGGAAGTTTAACTTTTATCTTCTTGATTAAAAAGAAAATTCAAGTAGCAAACCACTTAGAAGTTGACAAGAGTAAAACCTTAGAAATGTCATCCATAAAATAGTGGCTCAGTTGGACGTGGTAGCAACATCTATAATTTCTTTTCTTTTTTTTTTTTTAACATCTGTAATTTCTAAAACTCAGGAAGCCAAGGCAGAAACTGAGAATTAGAGACGAGGCTATCTCAGAACAAAAACTCCAGCTCCCAGCCTGCCTCTGCTCTCTCCGTGTCTTTGCCAACCATGCCAGACCTTATCCAGAGCACATCTGGGCAGATAATAGAGGTGTGACCTCCAACCCCAGGAGCTGGCAGAAGCTGCATTCAGCTGAGCTCATGTCCCTGTGGGGGTGTTGGTAGGAGAAGCACTGGAGGGAGGTGCAGTCGGACTGTCCCTGTGGGGTGTCTTGGTCACAAGTCTAGTTTCAGTGATGCATCCTGACATTTTCCAACCATAAACCCTTACAAATCATGGGCATTTTAGTCTCAAAGTGATGCACAGTTGAAACTGGACTAGAAGTGTCCCTCTGCTCCCTTTGACAGCTGTGGTGTGCTGAAGCCTCTTGACAAACCTTTTAAAAACAAACTAACAAAAGCCAAGGTCGCACTGTGTAGTCCAGGCTGGTCTAGAACTTTCTATATAGCCCATTCTGGCCTCAGACTCCCTATTGCTGGGATTTCAGATGACCACACTCAGCTTTGTCCAGGAGCCACCAGAGTAATGACACAGTGTCCTGGAGTAGATTGCCCAGCTGGGAAAACAGAGGGAATAGAATAAGCAGGAAACTCATAGGTAAGATACAGGAAGTGCAGTGAAGGAGCATAAATCAAATGAGGTGACAGTGGGTCCCAGCATCCCTCGGGGGGACTCTTCCTGCTTAGATTGGCCTCAGCTCAGTGATCTTCCAGCATTAGCCTCTTGAGTGCTGGGATTACAGGCGTGCCCACCATGTTGGCTTTTGCGTTCCTTAAAGATGACACAAACTTCCGGTGTGCTGTTTCCATGACTCTCAAGGATGAGTGCATTTCCCAGAGCAGCACCATGAAGTGCACGGGGCGTGAGTGAGCAAAGCTGAAGCAGTATTGGCTCCTGGTGGGCGGGGCAGAAGACATCGGGAAGTTCGCACAGGAAACTAGATCTACTCTGTGAACGCAGGCCTTGCCACATCTTCCCCTCACAGGGCCCCAGCTGTCTATGGGTGTTTCTTCCAATCAGTTTACTTATTGACATCTGAATTAATTAGGGAAATACCAGTTCCCTTCCTCCAGGATGTGGTCTGGGTCTTGACCTTCTCATAGTGTAGACAACACACACACACACACACACCCCACAAGGACTGGAGAGACGGCTTAGTGCTTAAGAACATTGGCTGTTCTTCCAGAGGACCTGAGTTCTGTTTCCGGCACCTGTATAATGGCTCACAACTGTCTGTAGTTCAAGTCCCAGGGGATCCAGTGTCCTCCTCTGGCTCCCACAGGTACCAGGCGTGGTACACATGCAGACAAAACACATACACATAAGTGTAAAATTAATTAATACATACACATACACATACACATAAGTAAAATGAAATCTTAAAAAGAAAACAAAGTGAAATGAAAGATGAGTGTGGTCGTGGCTGTCTTTTAAAGCCCTGGCAACAGCATTCTGTCTATTCCCTGTTCTTTTAGATCTCAGACAAGTATGATGTCCCCCATGACAAGATTGGGAAGATATTTAAAAAGTGCAAAAAAGGGTGAGTACTGACAGTGTCCTGTGCACCCTGGAGGCAGTGGCCCGCAGCACGGCTGGGTCATGCTTTCGGTGCCATTCGTCCGGAAACTTCCAGGAAGTTGTAAGCGTTAAGACTGGGGGAAAGTGGAAGAGTTGGTCAGGGTCACAGTGTAGCCCAGGCTAACTTTGAACCCATGGCAATCCTTCTCTTTCAGCCTCCCCAGTGCAGGGAGTGTGGGTGTGAAACACCATGTATCCCTTTCCTTCCTTTATTAAATCATTTACTCAATATTGATCTGTCTTTGGAGATTAGGGTTTGGTTTTTTTGTTTTGTTTTTCCAAAGAAAAGACAAATCTGTATTTGTCCTCTCCATGCCAGGCCACACTGGGGTGAAGTGGCTACACGTTCCAGGGAGTGTAAAGAACCCGACTAAGGATGTCAGGCCCCTCTATCCCCTCACCAGCCAGGTGCTAGGCTGGCACATTCCATGCCCCTCACCTAGTTTTTGAGATGGGTTTGAGTGTTTAGAAGTGAGGCGTCCTAGGGTTCATCTGTGATCACGTGGTTTGGTGATGCAGAGCTATGACTCAAACCAGTCTTGTCTGATCCACAGCCTTTACCTGCTGAGCCATCTTTCTGGCCCTAGAAAAATGACAATTTTTAGATCTGTTGGAATTTTCTAGATAAGTCTGATGGGAAGGGTTAAACTTGAACGACTTTGTGTAAACTTCGAGGGTAGCTTGTCAGGTAGCTTGCGGTGGAGATGAGTTCAGCTGAATCTCTGCAGTGTAGAACTACAGATACTCCGCACGTTTATTTTTCCGTATCGGGTACCACTTAGTGGGAGAACATTCTGGGCCAGAAGTGATCCAGCCGGCAGTGTTTCCTGTCTGTCATCTGCTTCCACCACTGGGATCCTTTACTCGGTTCCCTCCCTAGCCAGTTCTCACTGGCCCTGGCCATAGAGGGGCTCTCGGTCTTTTGGATGAGGCAGCTGCAGCGTGGGAGGGGGTCCCCACAAGTCATAGCCACTGAGTACTCAGCTGATAAGCAATTCCAAGCCTAACTCCACAGCCACGTAGGATGGAGGGGACTCATACCCTCTCTTTCTCCAGGATCCTCGTGAACATGGACGACAATATTATAAAGCACTACTCCAATGAAGACACCTTCCAGCTGCAGATCGAAGAAGCCGGGGGATCATACAAGCTCACCCTGACAGAGATTTAAGGGGGGGTGGGCCAGGGCGGGCAGTTAGCCCCCAGGCATGGGACTTCAGTGAAAGTGTTCCATAGATCTCTTTTTTTGTTTTTTGTTTGTTTGTTTTATTTGTTTGTTTGTTTGTTTGTTTGAGACAGGGTCTCTCTGTGTAGCCTTGGCTGTCCTGGAACTGACTCTGTAGACTAGGCTGGCCTCGAACTCAGAAATCCGCCTTCCTCTGCCTCCCAAGCGCTGGGATTAAAGGCGTGCACCACCACTGCCCAGCCCATAGATCTTAATGTTGACCAGCTGAGGAGCCCAGGCACCTACCCTGCAGAACCTTAAATATCAGGGAAGGAACCTTTCGCGTAGGAAATGGCGCTGTGTATGCCGTGCTGTGTTGATGTTTTCCTTGTGATAGAAATCCATGTGTTGTTGTTGTTGTTGTTGTTGTTGTTGTTGTTATTGTTGTTGTTGTTGTTTGAATTTCTGATGTGCTTAGAAAGCAAAGCGTGAGAACTCTATACCGGATCTAACAGACCGTGGGACCCTTTGGGTTAACTGCTACACTACCTGTCAAAATCTGCCCGAGTCCATGAGAGCAGTGGGCTGCTGGCTGGCAAGAGAAGAGAAGGCAGTAACGTGTCTTTGAGGATTTTGTGTTCTCGCCTGACCTCAGTCTAACTCTGACTGCCTTGAGGAGTGGACCCAGCCCTCAGCGATAAAGAGCTAAGCCTTCTCCGCCTCTCCTCCAGTGTTTACTAAATAGGGTGCATTACTGGAACCTTCCCTTGCAACTTCCTTGGACATGTCAACTGCCCCTCTGATGAAGAACTTGCGTGAGTGACAGTGTGAAGTTAGTTCAGTTAAAGCTGTGTTGTATATAAGTGCAATATCTTTTTGAAGGTCTGCCTGTAAATGTGTACATATATGTCTGATATAAATATAATATATAAATACGGTGTCTGTGTACAGATAGTGAAGGCAAGCAGGAAGATCTACCTTGAAAACCTTTTTTAGAGGCGAGGTTAAGTTAGTATTGATAACGTGGACCAAGCAGGTAGAACGCTGTTTTCCCACACACAAGCAAGTGTTCCCTAGCATAGCAAAAAGCCATCCCGTGTGGCAGGGCCATCTGCTCTTGCGAATGCTGTCACTCTATGGGTTTCTGCACCCTGAGTGGAGCTAATGGAAGACTGGACTGCAGCTACTATATGAGGTGTGTGCGCAGGTGTCAGCCAGCTGTCGTCATGCCCATGCTTGAGGTGTGTGCCCATGCAGAGACACAGCTGTCGTCAGCAGCCAGCGATGCAAACCAAAATGGGCCGATTCTACAAGTGGCGTGTTTCAGAGCTTCCAAATATCAGCTACCCTGTGTTTGAGAGCATCCATGAATTTACATTACTGTGTCAGGGGAATGTTTTGTACACACTTAAATATTTAAAAACAAAACAAAACTTTACAATGTAATTTTATAGTGAATCCTGTAACAGAAATACAATTGCGGGTTTCTTTAGGTTCAGGGAACTAGAATAGGTCATTTGTATGAGTAGGATTGTTAGCTGTATACGTAGGTTAAAAAGTACTCTAATGAAGTATGTGAACAAAATAGCTGGTTTTCTAAGATTCGGGATACGGGTCATATAACAATATTTTCTATTTTGTTTTATGAAATCAGTTTTACTTGTTTTAATTGTATCTTTGAACATGTGTTTTAAACCAAAGGGATTGAATTTTATATGTCTATTTCACAAGATGTCGGCTCCTGTTATTTAATGTAACTCCTTTACTCATCTTTTGCCTTTGCCCTGACCATCCCAGAACTTGCTATGTACACCAGATGGCTTCACACTCAAGAGTTCTGCTCCCCGAGTGCAGGGATTAAAGGCATGCCTGCCACTCCCAGCATTGTTTATAAAGCTCATACTGACTTTGAATTCATAAACCTCCTGCCTCAGTCCCCCAGCACTGGAATTACATGCATGCACCACTATGTGTAAAATATGCTTTTAATGAACATGATGCAATTAATGAAGTCAACTGGCTTGGAAGAGTTCCTGTGGCTTTTTCCCTGACTACATCCTTAGGCCCACAGTGCAGCCTATGCCCACAGCCTGGGCTCCTGGTGGCTCAGTGGCTTAGGTCCAGCTTGGGGAGCCCTTCCTCCCAGCCCCCAGTGCTGGCACTGGCTCAACTCTTTACTCGACTCTGACCTATGCCTTGGAACCTAGCATTGCCCAAGAGGCAGCCTCCTTACCCAGCATCAGTTACCTGTGAGGCATTCAAGAAATTTACAGTGGTAACTTTCCCCATCTTTAGACAACCCACACAGTTTTGAGGCTAAAGCAGAGGGTTTTGTGAAATTTCTAAGCTCAGAATTAAGCCTGATTAGGACTTGGACCACGTGGCTCAGTGGGTAACTGAGTCTAGTGAACAGTGAAGGCAGAGATACCTGAGAGAATGGCACAGGGAAAGGTGGTTTCAAGGAGCAAGAGACTCCAGAGGGAGGGCATCGCAGAGGAAGGCTGAGTGGGTCTTTGCACATGGACAACTAGCTGGGCCTTGGAAGTGTTGAAAGGGTATATGATGTTCTTCACTTCTGTGGTTCCATGTGCTCCAGGAAAGAGCTGTGTGACTATCGTCCCTTGGTGGCATTTGCATCCCACCTGAGGTCACCAGCAGTGCAGACAGGCTTTGATGCTGACATCTGCCTCCTGGGGGTTAAACCTGGTGCTCAGAGGGGATCCCAGATTGTGCTCGTGTCTCTCTGTCTTAAGCACATGACTCCTGAACTCTAAGCACATGACCCCCTGGTCCCAGACTCCTGTATCTACTACGGGCTTCAAATATCTACATCAAATACAAAATGTAACATCAAAAAAATTCCAGTTAGCCACCAGAATGAACATCACAGCTCTATGAGAAGGAAGACCACTGAGAAGGGCCTATGGGACCAAAGTTTCTGGAGTGAGCTCTTTAATAGGATTAGCGCTAAAGATGCCACTGACTCCGCCACCATGGTGAACACTGGAGGCACGAACTGAGTACAGTCTCACCATTGGACACTCTGGTGACAGAGCGGAGAGTGGCTGTGTACAATCCAAGAAATAGAACGACGTTCATCTGGTCTTGAGAGACAAAAATGATAAAGGAGAAGATGTGTTCTGGGATCCAGAGACCTAGGGCAGGTGCCATGTAGACCCAGAGCTCCCGTAGCAGCAGAACCGCCGGCTCATCAGATGCAGAGCCTTATCCCATGACTGATTCACAGCCATCCTGGATGACTATTATTAATGTAAAGAGATTGCTTGGGGGACACAGGACTCTACCTTGAAATGAGGACATGTGAGAAGGTTGACTAAGCTAGAGAGAGGTAGCTTCCCCATCCCCAAGTGGCCGGTACCTCCCCACCCACCCACAGTGGTTTCCACCTGCCTTCCACAAAGTATTCAATGCTAGGAATGGAGGTTATGCATTGGCTCAGCAGCAGCCTTCTGCTCCCCAATGCTCACGTAGCTATGGCTACTGCTCCAGTCAACCGTGAGCAGAGGCCAGCATTAAACTGTGCTATAACACCATCTTCCATCATAGAAGGGACAGCGTTTGACTCTTACTGGAATTCACACTGGATTTCCTTCAGCCTCCTTGCATGATTAATGCTCCTGCTAAAACCGCCCCCTGCATGCTTTCAGATCACCCTGTCCACTTATGATATTCCACACAGCAGTGCCTCTGACCAAAACACTTCACAGCCAAAGACATCACCCAGTGAGCCCATGCTCATAGAATCCTCATGTCTCGCCATGTTCCTCACTGTCCTGAGGGCTGTCTTCATAGAACTCTATATACTGTCCCTTTGATGGCGCCTTTACAAGGCCACCTAGTTCTAACAGGGCTAAAACAAGGTTCTCCAGAAAGCTACCTTTGCTCTGGATCAACATAGGGACAGGTGCTGAGGTTTCTGCTATATTGAGACTCCTCCCATCCAGGAGTCAAAGGATGAAGTGGTAATGGCACCACTATGACCTTCCAGAAAAACTGCTTTCTGTCCAGTCATGGTGGCACGTGCCTGTGAATCGTGGCACTTGGGGGTGGGGGAGGGCCAGGACTTGGTCAGACTCAGCTACATAGATAGTCATGCCAATGCTCTAAGATCCTGTTTCAAAAAGGAACAAGGAGCAAGAGAGGCGGCTCAGCATCAGGAGTGTGCATCTCTCTTGCTGAGGACCCAAGTTTGGTTCCCAGTACCCACACTGGCAGCTTACTGCCACGTGTAATTTCAGCTCTAAGGAGTTTGAGGCCCTCTTCTAGCCTCTGTGGCTAGTTGCACTCATGTATACACACACATACACACACACAGAATTTTTTAAATAAAATATTTTAAAATATTTTGAAAAACAAAACCAAAACTTGTTCCTGTTTGTTATCCTGTGCCCTACTGACCCCATAGGTCTCGGATGCAAAGCCAAGGTTGCTTCTACCAAGACACACAGGAGTCCACTGAGCTGGACAGGACAGCTACCACCTAGCATTTTACTCAGACAACCCATGGATGGAGCCACCCACAGTGAGGGCAGTTCTTCCCCTCTCCGCTAATGCTCGTTGGAAATGTCCTCACAGCCACACCTAGATGTGATTGACCTCATCAGTGCCTTAGGTGTTCCTTCACCCAGTCAGGTTGACAGAGTTAATCATTATGAAGGCCCAGACTCTTCAGGAGGAAAAGGGTTTTCTGTACATGGCTCAGTCTGAACAAATACAGAACACACAGAAGGTAGTTTATATACAAATGGCAGCTACCACCTGTCACCAGTCACAAACTGAGGACTGTGATAGCCGTAATTCCTCATCGTTATAAATACAACTATGCAGAGATCCACATCTGATGCAAATCTGTTTTCTCTCCTTGATTACTCCTGTACTATACATAATGTAGGACGTAGTGACTTTTATTGGTGTTGGAGAATCGCACTTCGACATCATAAGTAGTTTAAGGTATGGATTATTAAGAGAGTGTACATAGCTCAAAGATGTCCCATTCTCCTGGGAGAGGGGATTAGGCTGTCTTTGCTGTATGAGAAGAGACATGTCTTGTTTGGAGATGCAGTGTGGCTTAAGGTGATGAGTGTGGTTACTAAATTGATACAGGATGGGCAGGGGCTAAGATTTCCCAGGGCTCTGGCAAAGCATCCCGTCCAGCAGCCTCTGGCATTTCTAGAAGAGGTGAGCATTGGAGATATGGAGGCCAGCACTTGGGAGGGAAGATAAGAGGACCAAGAGTTCAAAGTCCTCCTTGGTACATGGTGAGTTCAAGGCCAGTCTAGGCTACGTTCAGCCTTAACTGAAATACGAGAGAGTCTCATCTCACATCATAGTGTATGAATCAGTGGACCAACATGGGCTTGCACCATCCAGCCCTCTGGGATCAGAAGTAGATTAGAACAGGAGGTAAAGGAAGGAGAGATCCACTCTCTCCCCTTGGGCTGGTGTATCTGCCTCTCTTCCTACCCTCAGATACCCCCACTCCAGGTTCTCAGGCCTTCAAACCTAGACCAACACTGACCACTGCTCTGCCCTCTCCACCTAGACTGAGACCAAATTAGCTCTCCTGGGTCTCCAGTAAGTAAACGAACTTCTCTGCCGGGATAATTTTGTGGTCCCCACCCTTACTCCCCCTTACATGTGTGTGCATATGCATTAAAGAGTTGATGGAAGATAACTATATATGGTTATGTAGAGATTAACAGGACTGTACATATTGTGTGAATGCATCACCTGTAGAATAGAAGGAGAGACATCCGGGAGGCAAAGAGGATTCTGAGATAGTGCCAGGCACAGGGAAGATGTGACAAGACAGATGCATGGTACCTGAGCACAGGTAACCAGCCACGTGGCAGAATATAGGTTAAGATAAGTGGGTCATTTTAGTTACGATTCTAGTCAGAGAAGAGCTACTAAGGTATTTGAGTCTGAGTCTTACTTCTGGAAGCATGAAGCTAGGGGGAAGCACCAGAATTAACTTCTACGGTCCACTGTGTAGAGAGAATCGCTTGTAAGCATCACCTGTCAATAAAAAAGCCTATGGCCGATGAACTGAGACAGGAAATAGGAGGTGGGACACTGGCAGGAAGAGAGCAGACTGTGGGAAATAAAGAGAGAATAAAGGGAGATTCTAGAGGCATGCTGAGGAAGGTGCAGGTTGGAACTGAAGGAAAGGTATCTAACCATGTGGAAGACAAAATAGTTTGAATGGGTTAAATACGTTATGAGCTAGTCAAGAAAAAATGAGCCAAGGTTTATGGCTTAGGCACTTAATAATAAATAGTTAGTTTCAGAGTTTTCATTCTGGGATCAGGGTGTGAAAAAGGAAAAATGGAACTTTTTTTTTTTTTTACACCACTGCAACAGGCAACAAATAATCACCCAGCTGAGTTACTGTTTCCCTTCATCAGCGAGGGATAGGGAGGACCCAGGACCTCACCTGCGTATCTACCTACCCCATATCACGTGGCCTCTGGGAGGAGCTAGAGCATACATTTGGGAGAGGGGCCTACAAGTGGTCTCCGTTTGTGCAGCTATGGAAAAGCCATCTTTACCCCTGCTGGATGAGGATCAGCAAGTGTGGCATCCTGTGGTGCTCACAGCATCCTCACCGGTGCTCTGTTAAGGAAGCCCAGTGAACTTCAGTGGCCTCATACCTTGCTTTGTGGCCGGCGGTCATAGGAGGGAGGGTAGCCATTGTTTCTATCTCCCCTGTGGAATGATATTTTAGTGATGGGATTGTCTACACATGTGTAGCTCATCTACCTATCAATTGATCTGTTACTGATATCTATCATCTATCTATCAAATCTCTCCTTGATCTCTCAGTTCAATAGCTCCTATTCATTCTGTTTCTCTGGAGCATTAGAAGCCACAGAGATCTCATGTCCAGTTGAACAGCCCACCTGCCTACTTCCTAGTCTAGACCGTGTGTACAGATGACCCTGTGCGCAAGGTAAATGGTGCATGTGCTTAGGCCACCTGGGGCTAGGCTCCGCTGTACGGGTGGAAGCCCTGCTCTCCACAACCCTTATGTGGCCGCCTGGAGCCTTGGGACCCTCTTTTCTGTAGTTTCCAGCCCCGACGGGCTGAATTCTTCTCTGGCCTCACCCCCCATGTCTGTGTTATACCAGGGAGAGAGTAGACTTTTTTGCTCTGTCGGTGCAGATGGAATACGGGGTGTCCTCAGCAGCCTGGGCTGATGCTGTTACCAGGGACCAGCACGGCGCACTTCATCTGCATGGCTGCTCATGAGAAGGCTAAGCAAACACCCTGCAGGCTATGACTCCAGAGGACAGTGGTGCTCCTGGGACCAGTAGCCTCTATCCAGGAAGTCTCCAGGGGAGAGAGAGAAGCCCAGGCCCAAACAGTGTGGTTGTACAAGGTCATCTCCATCCCCAGGGGCCGTATTTGTCACCCAACCACAGACAGAGCTGTCACCACTTCACCATCTGCTGAGCCTTCTAGTGATGACACAGTGTCCCCCCCTCACTGCCTACCCTCTACCAGTAGCTGGCTCCTTCCCCATTGTTATTCTTGGGGAGTCCATCCTCCAAACAGCACATGCCCAGCCCAATAAACACTGCAAAGCATCCCTCCGCCTCTCATCACTATGGCTACTGCCATAGCTCTGTGGGCACTGGGCTAGCTGTTGAAGGGACTAAGGGAGCCTCTCTAGCCTGTCTCTCCACCTAGCAGCCA